>JAUPMG010029827.1:0-14736 GCA_031762675.1 Pachysandra terminalis | reverse complement strand
ATGCTCATAGGCATATATTCAATCATTCACACACGTGGGCTCGGTCCCACATCCTACTTGCTCAAAATGTAAACATCGAATCCTACTAACTAACAATTGACAATAAAATCCTACTAACTAGCAGGTGTAATATAAGAACCTAATTCTACCCAATTACCCATACCTAAGCACTATATTGGGATTTCCCACATGAGCATTCCATCCTATAGATAAGAAATAGCATAATAATTAAAACAATTCATTCATAATACATATAAATATCCTTAATCCAATATTAACACATCTCATCAATACAAGCTGTCAGTACCCTAATTTCACATTGGGAGGGTTACTTGATTTCCTTCAGTCCCAAATGAGAACCCGCATGTGTAATGTGATGATATAGAGCCAATGAGAGGATTTGGGGATCACGCTCACATCGTTTCCCGAAATCACCCACCGCTCGGTCCATTTACTCAATATTAACAGTTCTATTATACTTGAATTCCCAATGGGAGGGTTACATGACCCCACTAGCTTCCATTTGAATTCATACACATGAATTAATAAGACATTAAGCTAGTAGGTGGGTTCGGGGATCACGCTTACTCTGTTTCCCGAAAACACCTATGGCTTGGGCCACAAATTACTATTTAAGGTCATAATACACAAGAAATCACAATAGGAGGGCTACACAACTCCGATAGCCTCCATATGAATTCCCACACAAGTATTATGATGGCATTGAGTTAATAGGTGGGTTCGGGAATCACGATCACATCGTTTCCTGAAATCACCTATGGCTCGGCTATATCCTCTAAAGCCTAAACTTCTGAATGGGGGGTCGTATTTTGCACCGATGGTCGGATTGACAGGGAAAGTAGTCAAACACGTATAGCTTGGCGAGATACACGTGCTCCCTTTGGAATCATCCCATTTGGACACATTTACAACTTCGACGAGGTCTCGGCATACCCTTCGGCTAGCCGAAAAGTGCCTAAGTGTGCCAAATGAAATGAGACTTTGGGATGTGGTCCAAATTGGTCTCAATAGATGTGAAATGATTTCACATGACTTTAATGTACCCTTCGGCTACCTTTCAGCGAGCCTAAAGGGGGTTTCGGCGACCTATTAGGTGCGCCGAAGATGCGTCGAAACTAACAGTCCCGAGACAATAAGTCTCTCTGTAGTTCGGCGACCTAGTCGGTGCGCCGAAACTAACAGTCCCGAGACAGTAAATCTCTCTGTAGTTCGGCGACCTATTCAGTGCGCCGAAGCCACAGATTGGGCTTTAGGTGCTAAAATTTGGTGGGGGGTGAGGTTGCACACCCACAAAGGCATTTCTATGTTTTTTATTGGTTAATTTAAGGTCTATAGTGGGAAGTTGAGGGTTTCCCATAATTCCACCACACTTAGGGTTTGGTCTATATGATCCGATGGGTCATAAATGGTCCGGGGTTCATTTTTATGCATAATAGGGATTGTCCATGGCTTTGATACCTTGGAGTAGGTGGGTTGGGCTTATATAATCCCATTCCAAGCTTCCAAAATAAGAAAACACAACCAAATCTCATATTATGATAAGATTACTCAACTTATGTTTTCGCCAGAGAATGTCGGAGTATTGCCGGTGTAGATTTGCTGGAGGTCGAAGTGCCGGCCAACCAAGCTCCATTGCCATCTTCAAATTTCTCCTTGGCACCATGAGAGAGAAGATAGGAAGAGAGTTTTGGGATTTTTTTGTTTGAAAAATCCTAAGTGTCCTATTTATAGTTTATAACGGGTCGGATTTTGAATAGTTTCAGCAGCGGGGGCAAAACGGGAATTTTGATGATATCTTTTTCGATAGACCACGTATATGGACTCTATTAGAGGGCTTTTGTCGATGAATTCGAGACGGACGTTTAAAGTTAAATTATATAATTTATTGAATTAATAATAAATTAGCTTCCTATTTAATATCTAATTATACTCGTTCTGGCAGGGTGGTTCCTCAACTCATGTAATTTTTCTCGAGTCGATCTAACCTCCTATGGTCAAGGTCTTATTGCTCATTAGCATAGGTTACTAGTGAGGTCAAACCTAGTTATTTAAGTTAAGGAGATTTCTAATCTTAATTAGTCTTGGGTCTGAGATCGGGTCATTACATATTACAATCCAAGATTTAAGGCTAAACATAGCCAAGATAAAGATCTAAACAGTAGATCAAACAAAAAACAACACAGTCTAAGGATATGTAGAATACTACAGTAACCCCATTTGTTACATTGTAGTTCCTCTAATATTCTAGTCAGTAAGGAGCCTGTTGATATGGGTTGTATCCTTTCCACAACATGTCTTGGTGGAAAAGGAGCCTTTCACATCATCTTTGATACAAGTTAATAAGAAATCTTGATCATTGTATGTGTTCTTGAAGATCCTTGAGTTCTTCTCTCTCCAAAGGTGGTAAATGGTTGCATTAAAGCTCAGGCACAAAATTCTGCTTTTTATACCCTCAGCACTGAAGTTTTGATAGCACCATTCAACTTCCTCAAGCCATGGAAGAGGTGATCTGGTAATACCAAAGAGCTTTAGTACTTGGAACCATAGCCAAGTAGAGAAAATGCAGGCGAAGAAGATGCGTTCCACAGATTCCTCAGCAGAGTTGCATAAACAACAGCAAGATTGTGAAATTATACCCGATTTGAGGAGTTTAACTTGTGTGAGAAGTTTCTTTTTTAAGTGCTAGCCAAGATATGAATCTATGCTTTGGGATAACACCTTTAAACCAGAGTAAAATTGCCCAGCTCACCATCACAGCATGTGGTCTGCAAACCTGCCAAGTCTCCTTAATAGAGAAATTACCAGAACTGGATGATAGCCATGTGACCCTATCCTTTGGGATATTGTGGATTTTGATCAAGAGAAGCTGATCCCACAGGGCCTATATATATGTATTAGGTGTTGATCTCCACTGACCATCATGCATTAACAGCATCACTCTGTCATAAAGTTTGAACCCAGCTCTATGGATTACTCTAGGAGTGAAATGAGTAATCAGAGGGTTGTTAGGGTACCACATATCCCACCACATCCATGTATTTTTTCCATCTACAATCTGAGCACGACTAAGCTGTTTAGCTCTATCTCTGACTTGAAGGATTTTCCTGCAAGTCCAAGAACAGCTGGAAGGGGGTTTTGTAGACCAAATATTCTTGTGTTTTATGAGGTGGGCATAGACCCAGCTCACCCATAAAGACTTTCTTCTGCTCAATATGTGCCATACTAACTTATATACTGCAACTTGGTTCCAATGTAGGGAATTAGAAGTTCCAAGCCCACCCTCATCCTTTGGAAGTCCAAGACACCTTGCACATCTTCCTTCTTTGTTCATTCCCATCCCAAAGGAATCTGTAGCAGATTTGGTTCAGGTTTTTAAGGATCCTCTTTAGGGGGATGAAGTTGGAGCACCAATGGACTTGGATAGAAAAAAAGACAATCTTTATCAGCTGTAATCTGCCAGCATAGCTCAGATTTTTAAACTTCCAGCTCTGTGTTCTGCAGTAGGTTCTTTCTAGTAGATCTCTGCAGTCATTGCTCTTCAATCTGGATGAAATAAGGGGGACATCAAGGTACTTTATGGGAAGGGATCCAGCCTCAATCCCCCATAAGTTTAGAATCTGGTTTTTCACATCTGGGTCCATAGTAGCAGTACAGAGATGAGACTTCCTATAGTTGATTGATAAGCTAATGAAGTTCTTGAAGGTATCAAGTGCATTCTTGAGAAATTCAGCAGATCCAAAGCAAAGAGGAACAGGTCATCAGCAAAGTTTAAGTGGGTGATTCTAGGATTTGAGCACTTAGGGTGAAAACTGAATCTTTGATAACCAAGTTGTCTATTGATGCAACACACAAGGCATTCCATACAGATAGTGAATAAGTAAGGGGATAGGGGATCCCCTTGTCTCAAACCTTTTTTCCCATAAAGAAGCCATTCAACACCCCATTGAAAGAAATAGGGTAGGATGCATACCTTATAAGCTCCAGGATCCAATCTTGAATTTTTGTGGGAATTTCCATGCTTCAAGCATCATATCAATTGCATCCCACCTTATATTATCATAAGATTTCCTCAAGTCAATCTTGTAAGCAGCTCTTGGTTTGCCTTTGTTCAAGTGATAATCATTTACCAGCTCATGGGTGAGCTGGATGTTATCAGATATAAGCCTGCCAGGTAAGAAAGCAGTTTGGTGATCCCCAATCAGCTCCCCCAGAATTGGTTTGAGTCTATTAGCAATCAGCTTGGCAATACATTTATAAATGGTATTTACACAAGAAATTGGCCTGTAATCCTCCACCACTGTGGGATTAGGTCCCTTTGGCACCAAAGAAATGGATGTGTGGTTGACTTGCTTAAGGAGTTTGTCACATCTAAAGAAATCACTGATAGCACAATAGAAATCTTGACCAGTTATTTCCCAAGTTGCCTTGAAGAACTTTAGTGTGTAACCATAGATCAGTAGCTTCATTATCAGCAAGTATCTTGTTCACAGTGGGGATAACAGGGGGGAGGTCCATGGGGGGTGTGGTGCTCCAAGCTGACACTTGTGAAACTCAACAAATTTTCTAGCAATAATTCCCTGATCAAGAATAGAACTCCCATCTTCAGCTCTGAGAAAAAGGATTTTGTTCCTTGATCTGTGAGCAATCAGGGATTTGTAAAAAAGAATTTGAATTGTTGTCCCCCTCTTGCAACCATTGGATTCTTGACTTTTGTTTGAGTTGAGACTCATTTTCTCTAAGGAGAGCACAGTAAAGTGAGAACTTGTCAGATTCTTCTTTTTAAAGTGATTTCCAAGCCCTCCATCATGGCAGTCTGAAGTTTAGTGAGATCCTCCTTGGTTTTCAGACTAGTAGCCCCTCCATCATGGCACTCCTATGTTCAGACTAGTAGCTAAACTGAAAAGACTCAAAACCAAGCTGAAACAGTGAAGCAAAGAGGAGTTCTTTGATAACATGAGACTAGTTAGATTGCTTATTAAACCTTAAACAAATTAAGATACAAGCATCAAACAAAAAGATTAAGAGATGTTTATCATTTCAAAAGTTTTGAGGGGTTTCTATAAACCCCTAAATTCTAAAATTTATATATATTATATTATAAACTAGATTAATTTGGTTTGGGTTTCAGGTTGGGTCGGATTACCAAAATCCCTAACCTGAAATCGAACCGAATTAATGTGGGTTGTTTTTTTTCAACCCAAAACCGGCTCAAAGTGATATAAAACCCAATAGTTGGATTGAGTCAGGTTTGGTACAGTTTAGTCCGACCCAAGTTGCACTCGTAACTACAACCCATATGCGTTAAGAGTGTTGATCAAGGACCTTGAACTACTACGTTTACCCCCGTAGATGGTGGAGATAAAGTTTAATTTTCTTACTTCTAACATATTAAGAGCATTAGAGAGCATTGACCCTGTTATTTTATTAACAAGATTAATAAAATAATTCATTTCAAGGTTTTTTCAGAATCTCAAAGAACTACCCCTTTTTTTAATCTATCTATAAGAAATAATACAGAAATCATTGATTGAATCAATGCCTCAACTCAAACTTAAACAATGAAAGTGCAAAACGATATCAAAATTCAACTTAGAAATTAGGTTTCATGTTATGCAAAACTCACAGAAATCACGAGTAGAGCACGAAGAGGACTGTCTTGACGAGTTCAGTGAAGAAGATTCCGATCAGAGTTCCTATAAGAAGGAATAACATGGTTGTTTTAAAAGAAAAAAACGTTGGAATTTAATGTATTCACAAACAAATAAAATAGGTAAAACAAAAAATTGAGTAAGGAAGCCATGACTTATAGAAAATTATGAATTTCTTTTAAGCAAATTTCAAAATGGGGAAAGCAATGATAGATAAATTACCTAAAAAACCAAAAAAGGGGAAGGCATTGAAAGTGCAAAATGATCAATCAATTGATGTTAAGTAAAAAAAATAAAATAAAACAAACAGGGAATTAGATAAAACCCAAAAAGTAGAGTAAGTTCAAAACAGCATGGTAGACTGAATCAACGATTGAACCAAAACCAAAACAGAAACATCAGCTTCGATCACGGCATTGATAAAACTCGATTTCACCCATTCTAACATCCGTTCATGCCAAACAAGACAGATACAATTATGTTCTATAATGTGAAATAGATCTTAAAAAAAAATTAACCTAAAAGAAGAGAAGCGTAATCATAATCTAATGTCCCTATAGAGTATTTAGTGACTTTTGAACATTAAAAATGTCTTTGCTTTAAGCTCCTTTGCTCAGGTTTGGCTTGGAATTACAGAAGAAACAATTTATGAAAATTAGCCTTATTAGAGATGTCTCCAAAGTTGGAAAAATCGACAATGGTGGAAGAAGATTGAGCCAAATTTTTGAATTTGGTTTGGTACTTTCGGATCAGAACAGATCAATGAAGTTTAATGAGGGAAAAAAAAAAGTTTCTTCTAAGGGTGATGAAGGAAAATATGGGTTTTGGCGTTTGGATTGTTCGGATTGAAAAAGGTAATGGAGTTGAGTTTAATTGTTTCAGTGGTCTGTGACGAAGAAAACAATGGGTAATCGACTGTGAGAAAGCCAAAGAGAAAGAAGAAAGAAATAAAACCATTTCTTAACAAATCCAAATCGTTCGAAATAAGAGAAGGAATTGGGAGAATGGTGAATCAAGAGAGAGCGAGATCAGCAATGGTGAATATATATATATATATACACACACACACACACACACACACACACACACACACACACACACAGAGGAAAATGAAGGGTTTTGGGGTTCGGGTTGTTCTGAATGGTGAATCGAGAGAGAGAGAGAGAGAGAGAGAGAGATAGAGAGAGAGAGAGAGAGAGAGGAAAGCAAGAAGATGAAGCTCTGGGTAGATCGTGCAAAAGAAGAGAAGGAATAGGGAAGCGAGAACCAAACCGCGCAAAGGTCGAAGAGGGAAGGCGAAGAGTTTGTATGTTGTGTGCAAATTTTAGTGGCGGTCAAAATTAAATTGTGAAATGTTCTATTTTGGCGGTCAGAAAGAAAACCATAGCTATATATATTTATTAGTGGCGGTATTCATATTGGCCACCACTGTAAATCACATCGGGAGGCTGTTTTTATGACTGCCTCTGTAATATATCTATAGTGGTGGTATTTTTTGATTGCCACTAAATGTGCACCCCTAAAGCCTAACTTTTTAATAGTGGCGAGATGAAAAGCAGAGCCCAGTCCTGTCGGTGGCAAACAACGTACACTGATGTTGACTATCATTATACCACAGGACCATGCCTATAATCTCCTTAACGGGATGCCAATACTCCATGGAGGGATGCCGACTAAGAGATGCATCTTTGTACTCTATGGCGGGATGCCAATACTCCACGGCAGGATGCTGACTAAGAGATGCGTCTTTATACTCTATGGTGGGATGCCAATACTCCACGGTGGGATGCCGACTAAAAGATGCGTCTCTATACTCTATGGCGGGATGTCAATACTCCATAACGAGATGCCGACTAATAGATGTGTCTCTGTACTTTATGACGGGATGCCAATACTCCACGACGGTATGCTGACTAAGAGATCCATCTTTGTACTCTGTGGCGGGATGCCAATACTACGTGGCGAAATGCCGACTAAGAGATGCGTCTCTGTACTCTATGGCGAGATGCCAATACTCTACGACGGGATGTCGACTAAGAGATGCGTCTCTGTACTCTATGGCAGGATGCCAATACTCCAAGACGGGGTACCGACTAAGAGATCCATCCTGTACTCTATGGCAGGATGCCGAAACTCCACGATGGGATTCCAACTAAGAGATTCATCTCTATACTCCTTGGTGGGATGCCAATACTCCACAGAGGGATGCCGACTAAGAGATGCTTCTCTATACTCCATGGCGGGATGTCAATACACCACGGTAGGATATTGACTAAGAGATGTGTCTCTGTACTCTATGGCAGGATGCCAATACTCCACGGTGAGATGCCGACCAAGAGATGCGTCTCTATAATCCTTGGCGGGATGTCGACTAAGATATGCGTTGTCTCTATACTTCATGGCAGGATGCCAATACTCCACGGCGAGATTCCGACTAAGAGGTGCATCTCTATAATCTATGGCGGGATGCCAATACTCCACGGCGGGATGCCAACTAAAAGATGAGTCTTTATACTCTATAGTGGGATGCCGACTAATAGATGCGTCTCTATAGTCCACGCCACGCCAATGCTCAAGGCTAGTGATCGACGCGCAATGACAATGTTAGTCAAATTATGCCATGACCACGCCAATATCTTGAAGATGATAGTCGTCGTCAGGGGGACTGAAATGTAGATATGAAAAATGGTATAGGAAAATAGGCTAATAATAGACCACCACGTGTCAGGACTATAACCAACACGTAGCAAAATCCCTATTGATACCTAGGGTTATAACCCCCGGGAACTTCCTAAAGAAGAACCCCTTCGGTTCGAGGAATCGGTTAAAGGGACGTACAACCAAGACAAAGATAAAGGGGGAAGGTAGTGTGCTACCATGGTGACCCTTTATCACATAAATCACAGGATGATCAACACTACACAATGAATATGAAATGAAGCTAATATCAACAGGTACTCCATAGCGGGATGCTAGACCCCTTTACAGCAAGATGCCAGACCCCTTTACAGTAGGATGCCGATGTAGAAATACCTCTAAAGTCATACTCGAGGCCACCCACCTGCGATGGGAAAACCCCTCGGTTTCTTGAGAATCCCACTTGTGCTGGGACATCCTCTCAAGTCATACTCGAGGGTGCCCACCTGCGATGGGACTTCCCCTCGGGTTCTTGAGAATCTTAGAGGTTTGCCTCACGGCTACCAAAGAGACATGTCACGGTGAACACTATCATATGAATTTACACCTAAGGGAAGAGATCTCCCTGGAAGTTGTAAGACGTCGATACTACCTTCGTCTAGAGCGATGCTCGATGGCATCGTAAGCGATACTACCTCCGTCTAGAGCGATACTCGATGACTTCGTAGGCGATATTACCTCTGTCTAGAGTGATGCTCAATGATATCGTAGGTGATACTACCTCCGTCTAGAGCGATACTCGATGACGTTGTAGGCGATACTACCTCTGTCTAGAGTGATGCTCGTTGATTTCGTAGGCGATACTATCTCCGTCTAGAGGGATGCTCTAAAGACGTAGAAGGTGATACTTCGTCTAGAGCGATGCTCTAAAACATAAAGGGTGATATTACCTCAGTCTAGAGCGATGCTCTAAGACGTAGAAGGAGATACTACCTCCGTCTAGAGCGAAGCTGAAAGACGTATAAGGCTATACTACCTCCATCCATAGCGATGCTCTAAAGACATAAAAGGTGATACTCTGTTTAGAGCGATTCTCTAAGACGTAGAGGCTGATACTACCTCCATCTAGAGCGATGCTCTATGACGTACAAGGAAATACTACCTCTGTCTAAAGCGATGCTCGACGACGTAGAGGGTGATACTACCTACGTCAAGAGTGATGCTTTAAGACGTAGAAGGAGATAATACCTCAGTCTAGAGCAATGCTCTAACGACGTAGAAGGTGATACTCCGTCTAGAGCGGTGTTTTAATACATAGATGGTGATACCACCTCCGTCTAGAGCGATGCTCAAAGACGTAAAGGGAGATAGTACCTCCGTCTAGAGCGATGCTCTAAGACGTAGAAGGAGATACTACCTCCGTCTAGAGCGATGCTCTAAGACGTAAAATGTGATACTACCTCCGTCGAGAGTGATGCTCTAAGACGTAGAAAGTGATATTACCTCCGTCTAGGGCGATGCTCGACGACGTAGAAGGTCACACAGTTTCAAAAGTACTAAGGTTCGAGGACCTCAAAAGTACTAAAACTAATAGCCTTGATGTGCCAAGACTAGATAGTCTCGATGACGCCAAGGTTTAACAGCTTCCATTACCACGAATATCTCTTGATCGCCAACGCCTATATCAAGGCATCATGAGCGTGACATACAAGGGGATTCGCCAACACTCGGCCGTATTTGGGGGTTATAGGCCATGTCACAGTTTCGCAGTGGCAAACTTGTAATCCATCAAAACGACTTGTGATTAGTCCACCTAAGAGACCGGGGTACATAATGCGTACTATCCCAGGTAAACGTTTTAACCATCGTTAGAAACGATGGTTAGGAATTCTAACTGCAGTTAACTCTCTTCCAAAAGCTATACATACTAGCTCACTTCCCTCATTCGAAATGGATGGATAAAAATGGATTAAACTACTAAAAACGTACCTCTGAAGTGTTCTCACATAATTCTTAGCCCCGGCTCACTATTTTCCTTAGCCTGGTTCGACAGGTGTTAGACGGTCTACCAGATCTTGAATTACGTTTGATTTGATCTCTGTTTGGGTACGTAGGCAGCCTGCAAAAGTTTCAGTCATAATCTCAATTAGAGCCATAGGGGTTGGAGAATCTCTAATACCTTGACCCATTATTTTCCTTAGTCATACTCGATCCGTGCTAAACAGTCGCTTTGCTTTATTCTTTGATTCTTTAAGAGACGGTATACGGTCACTTGTTGATTTAGGTTCTCTTTGATCACTAATCATACTGTTGGTGACTCATTCACAAAACCACCCACTACATATGTTTAGCCTTAATTACAAGAAATTTAATCATATTTTTACGGTTTGGGGTTTTAATCTTTGTAACATGTTATTTTGTGTTTTGGAGAATGGTAAAACTGAATATGCTCCGTGGACGTAGGCATTATTTGCCAAACAACGTAAATCTGTCTTTTTTGTTATTGTTTTCCTCTTTATCGTTTTTCTTTCTTTCTTAAGAGAAATAGGACCCACAAGCTATACTGTTAAAATATAAACAACCAAGATGAACCCTTTTGATTTTGTAGTTGTTGCTTCCAGTGATTTGTGCAAGCAGACTGTTAGATGACAATTATGTCCCTGGAGAGATTTGTTTTGTTTTATGCCCGTTAAGAGTAAATCAGCAATTTAATGGTATAGGTGTGACCTAGTCGTACTGTGTGAATTTGGTTAGAAACTGAGAAGAGACCAGTCAAAGGTTAGCTCAAAACAATAAAACTAACGAGAGGGAACCTTCAACACCACCACTATTTCACCTTTCTTTTAACTTACTAGACAGTACAGAAAAACAAGAAACCAAAATACTCGGTTTTAACATTCCCTAAATCATAATTGTTCTTCTTCATCTTTAACATTATCTTTATCTTTGTCCTCCTCAGCATCATCTTCATCACCCTCTTGAGAAAGAGAGAGAGAGAGATGAGTGACGGGATTGTCGCGAGGGCTCTGAGCAGTTTAGGGAGAGGTTTCGATCTGACGTCAACTTGTAAACTGAAGTTCTGCAAAGGAGATAGAAGCTTGGTTTTGCTTAATGAAGTAGACACAAGAGAACTTGTAATACCGGGTTTCGGCACCTTCCAAAATGTGTCTGTCGATATAAAATACGGTAAAGGAGATCGAGTTCGGTATCGGACCGACGTTCTTCAGTTCAATCGGGTACTGCATAATGGGTTTTCTCTCTTCTTTCTTATGACATTCTCTCATGTTATGTGGCAGTGGTTAAATACAAATGGGTTTTGGATTCATATTAACTGATAATCCTTCAAAGTGAATGATGGCTAGTAAACTGAATGAACATGATCAGTAGTATATATAAGAAAAGAAAATCTTGTGCAGATGTCGGAGGTTTTCAATCATAAGATAGCGGTGACAGGAAAGATCCCATCAGGACTATTTAATTCAATGGTTCAGTTTAACAGCGGTTCGTGGGCGAGAGACGCCGCAAATACTAAATGTTTGGCATTGGACGGTTACTTCTTCGTCCTTTTCAATCTCCAGATTGATCGCTCTCCCCTCATCTTCTCCGACCAAGTTCAAAATGCAGTCCCCACCTGGGATCCCCATGCCCTTGCGGTATATACAGTATATGATACTTGTGAGCTGCTGACACTTTAGGGCTAGGCGAAAAATAGTTGCATCCAAACATATTTTATTCCTGATTTTTGCCTTTTAAATATAGGGTAAATTACATTCACACTCCCTTGGGTTTGACATAATGACAAGAAATACCCTTAAAACTTGGCCATCATAAACACCTCCCATATAATTTGAAATTTGAAAATACGTTATGACAAACCCCTTCTTTTAGTAACGGAAAATTTACTTTTTTGCTTATAGCAACATATTTTAAAGACAAAAATATTCTTAAACCTTGTTTACTGATCTTAAGAACAAAATAAGTACTTATATGGAAGAAAGAAGTTTGGTAACAGGGAATATTGTGAAAACCTCATCTATTTCTTATGATTATAGGATAAAAATACAAAATTTAAATTTAAATTTAAAAAAAAATTAAAATTAAAATTAATACAAAATATAACAAATAAAATAAATAACAAAAAATAAACAATTGACAAATAGATAATGTTTATTACAGGTATCCTTTATTAGAGGGGTATTATGATTAAATGAACAATTTTTGTTATAGATTGTTGGATCCCTCTAGTTTGGTCCAATAAGGATATTGGTGTTCATAAAAAAAAATAAGGATATTGGTTGTAATGGACAAGGTTTGAGTAGGGATATCAATGTAATTTTTCCTTAGATATGTTTTCTTGGGGCCGGGATCCTTTGTGATTTAAAACCATGCGGGTTCCTGTGAGGTAGAGATAGCCCCGGGTGGGCCCGGGGCAAAAATACCATTACGCCCCTCGGGTGCTATCTTGGTGGTCCCACCCACCTGGGGCTATCTCTACAACATAGGAACCCTGTAGGGTTTTAAATCACAGAAGATCCCCTCCCATTTTCTTGAGGGGGTATTTTCTTTCTTTTTATTTCTGCTATTGACCTTTGAATTTTGAAACCATGAAAGATTGATAGCCAAACTACTTCTATAGTCCAAGTCAATGAGACTTATATTAGGGTTATATATATATATTCCTCTTGTTGCACACTCTAACCATATGTCTTTAATTGATTATCCATAAAATTGTCCCAGTTTTAATTCTGATTCGCTTTTGTTGATTCAACTTCCTTTTACATGATCATAACATACTCTATTGGCATAAAAAAAAAATGCCCTAATTTCACTTATGATAATTTCGGTTTTCCTCTTCTAAGTTTTGAAACATTTGATTTCTTCTTTCCTTTTTTCTTTCTTTTTTCTTTGATTTTCAATAAATTTCATTTTTTTTTTTCACCTTTTTGAATACCTAACATTGATTTGATATATATGTGCCAGGAACTGGAAGGGATTAGTAACCAACCTAAGCAATAGGAAACCTCAAGTAGAATTCTCTCTCACCTTGTCTAACCAAACAATCTGACCAGACCCAGTTCATTGTAGCTTCCCATGCAGTGAACAACCTTAATTTGTGTGTTTAGGAAGATATTAGGCGTAATTTACAACCTTAATTCCTGTTTATCTATGAATTATATATTTGAAGAGGCTTTTATTTAATAGTTTTTAGGGATTTTTTTACAGATTCATTGAGAATTACGGGACTCACATTATAGTCGGAATAGGCGTTGGAGGTTTTGATATGATTCTAGTCAAACAAGATATATCTTCAAATTTGGAACCACTAGAGGTCAAGAAACATTTAGAAAAACTTGGAGATGATATGTTTACAGGAACAGGCACCTTCCTCAGCTCACATGTAATAAAAAAGAAAGACTCGAAAAGCAAGGTCTTCCCTAATCAGAGATCTTTCATGTTAGATCGATCATATTGAACTTTTTATTATTTACATCACACTAAATTGCTTACAGGTTCCTGAGGCTTTTAATGTCTTTGATCCACAACCAGATCTTTCCGATAGCTTCTCATCAGTCACAGCAAAAGATGTAGGTTTTCAATTATCATTTATGCATGGTATTTACTTGGAAAATTATGAATTTTTTGCTTCCATTATCAATTTGAAAATCAAGGTAAGTGAATAATATTTCAGGGTATAACTGTATTATGTAACAAGGCAGGAGGAGACCCGGAGGCTACCAGCCACTCCGAGTGGCTTCTAACAGTGCCGTCGAGGCCGGATGCCATTCACTTCAAATTCATTCCCATTACTTCTCTTCTAAAAGGTGTTCCTGGCATTGGCTTCTTATCACATGCCATCAACCTCTACCTTCACTGTAAGTTTTCCAATACTTTTCATCTTCTCTCTATATTAATTATACATGATACAAAAAAAAAAAGTAGATTAATTAAGAGAATATTATCAATTATCATGTAAGAAGTTTGATCAAGATAAAACGTTCAAAGGTCAAATATAAGAGTAACTTTATATGAGTTCGAGAATTTTTTTTTTCTTTTCTCAACTGTGATTCTGATTTTTGTCAAATATTTTAAGTTCATATCTAGAGGTGGCAATTGGGTGTGTTTGGATCATAGTTTTAAATTTTGGATTTTTCAACGATTTCGGCTGCCCAAACAAAACCGAAATATCCGAAATTTTGGTGAAGACGTTTTTTTATTAAAATAATCAAACAAAATAAAGGCATCTTATTTTGCAAAATTTCAAAAATTTGGCCGAAATAATTTCACTTTGTTTTAATTTAAAGTATTTAATATAAACTTAATTTTAGCCAATTTCTTTCTTTTTTTTTTATTTCTTTTTAATAACTACTAAGTAATAACTTCTAAAATATAAAAAATAAAGTTAGTCAATAAAAAGTGATAACTTCATTAA
>JAUPMG010029816.1:0-14736 GCA_031762675.1 Pachysandra terminalis | reverse complement strand
CCCCGTGTATTTATTAATCTTTTTAATACACAGGCCTGGGTCATTGCCTCAACCCCCCTCTCACCGTTAGAGTGCCTCGAAGCCTAATTTGGCTTAAAGGGTATTAATTAAAAAAAAACAAAAAAAGCCCACAAAGTAGCTCTATTGCCCAAGCAAAGTCACAATGACTAAAACGATGGTCAAAAAATTCAGATTGGTTCATACGCATAAAGCATACCTAGGTGAGAGAGCTAAATACTTCCTCGCTAAGATATCAAAGGTGTTGATTCTGAGTAAACACCTTGATCTTACGAGGGGATTTCAATCTCCAAAAGAAGCTGGTGGAGAAAGATGGAGATGGAATATCATGGTCCCCCCAATCATTTGGAAAAAATATATGATTAAGAATCTACCACGAGGATCCATGGGCCAACTATGGGTATCAAGAGTAATTGAGTCAACAAATACCTCCCTAAGTGACTCAAAGAGGCCAACTAGCTCCACCAAATCAGCCAATCTAGGATCCCTTCGGAGGGGAAGGTTTCAAATGACACAATCAGGAGGACCATGCCAAAACATTTGCCACAATAGGGTATTTGAGGGTAAAAATCCATAAGATACAAGAAAATCTATGTGCCAATGCTAAATAGATCAAACAGTAAAAAAAAAAAAACAAAATAGAGGGAAGAGATGTCTTTCCAAATTAAAGGTCTTGGCATGAATATCAATATTACATCAGTTTTCATGCATGCCAAACTACTTTGAGCCAAAAACTATCAATCTTAACACCAAATCTCCATAACCATTTACCGAGAAGAGTAGAGTTATGTGACTGTAAATTATCCAAATTTAGAACACCCTTGTGTTTGTCCCAACATACCAACTCCAAACACACTAAATGATCCTTCCTAACCCCCTCCCCCCATAAAAACTCTCTTTGTAATTTTTGAATCTTATTGATCACCCTCCCTAAGGCTCTGAAAAGAGAAACATACTACACTGGAAAGTTGGTAAAAGCAGACTGGATCAGGGTAATCCAGCCACCAAAAGATAATGAGTTTCTTTTCCAGAAAGCCAATCTCCTTTGAACCTTTTCTAGAGCTGGTGCCCAAAACCGAAAACTCGTAGGATTATCCTCAAGTGGTAGGCCCAGATACTTCAAAAGCCACTCTCGACTCGCCTACCCTAAATCCTAAGGTACTAACACAATCTAACAGGTTTAGCTCTCCAAGGATACCTACAATCTACTTTTGTCCAAATTGAATTTAAGCCTGAAATCCATTTTGAAACACGTAAAGATACATTTGTCCAAAAACAAATGGTCCCTAGATACTCCAATGAAAAGGATGGTTTGGTCTTCAGATTGTAAATGCGAAATAGATACTTGATCATCTCCTACCTTAAAACCAGTAATAATACCCACAACTTATGCCTAGGATATGAAAGAGCTCAACACCTTACTAACCAAGGTAAAGAGAAGAAGCAATAATGGATCTCACTGTCTTAAACCCTAGAGAACGAAAAGTGTCACAATCGCGTTTGAAATAAATGAAAAAGCCACATTCCTTACACAATTGATGGGGATGGATTGGGTGGTACCGAAGAGCATTGCAGATTTGTTTGATCAGTGATGGTTTAGTGGTCTGAGTAAAAGAGGCAAGGTTTTTTGTTTAGCAATGTTTTTCTCGATTCCCTGGGTTATTTGGTGTGAGCGGAATAGGCGTATAAGTATTTTTGAGGAGCAGCGAACAGTGTCTTGGCTAATTGATTCAGTCGTGGGTATGATGGCGGGTTGGATGTCTATTAGGTAGGAATTTCAGGGCATCTCTAGGGATTTCATTATTAGAAGATGGTATGGTCTGATTTATTCTTCGGCCTCTTGCTCAAAAAAAAAGATGGTTTGGGAGGCGCCTTCTAGGGGTTATGTTAAGCTTAACTTTGATGGATCTTCTTTGGGTAATCCGGGAAGCTCTAGGATAGGGGGTGTATTTAGGAATTCTGATGGTGTTATGTTACATGTTTTCTCTGGTCCGATTGGCATTGTAGATTCTACTACCGCTAAGTTGAGAGCCTTGATTGTCGGTTTGGTAGAAGCAAGGAAATTGAATTTGGAGTCTATACATGTGGAAGGTGATTCATTCGTGGTTATTTCTTGGATGATGGGTGATGATAATTATCCTTGGAAGTCTGCTCATTGGATTAGGCGTGCTCATTACCTTTCTAATGGGTTTGTTATATCCTTTAATCATGTTTTGAGATCAGCAAATGAGGGGCGAGAAGAGGTGTGGAAAGAGTGGATTTTGAGGCGGGTTTGCCTAAGGGGGAGGAGATCTTGATATCAGATGAATTGGATATTGTTTGGTTTCTTTTTTTTTTCCTCTTGCTTTTGTAAGTATGTTTGCTGTTTTGTTTTTTCCAGATCACATCTCATGATTGTCTGTTTTGTATGTAACCTTTTTTGATGATTAATGAAATTGCTGTTAATGATAAAAAATAAAATAAAATAACGTAGTCAACTAGCTATATAATATAACTGTTCCCTAAAACTGAAAGATCGATGGCTGCTAGTCGCTAAACTAGCAGATTTGACAGGACCAATTGGCCTTGTAAAGTTCATGTCAAGTTTATGGGCTTTTCACGCACACAAGTCACACCAGCCTCAAGCCCAAGACTTCAATGGATAGGCACATGACACAGCAAGCTAGAAGAAATCAACCCAAAGAAGGCCTGTGACAAGGTGGACATCTGAATGAACCAAGTCTTTGCTTAAGTGCCAGGTATTAGCTGTTTTGTCACCCAATCCCGGCCCATATATCACAGCACTAAACCACTAACATCTAGCCCTGTACAGACCTCTAGGCCTGTACCTAAGAGCCCATTGAGCCAGCCTAGCCCACTAAGATGCCTAAGCATCAGTAGAATGTGTTCTTTTGCAAGTCAAGGCTTCAAAAAGAAGAGAGACAAGAAAATATATCTCAATAACAAATATGAATCTGCATAGAAAAAGAATGGCTAAACTATACTCCTTGTACCAACCCTAATTGTATGGAATGGAGAAATGACCATATGAGGAGCCACAGTCAGAAAGTTACTAGTCCCAGCCATTGTTGAGATTTTTGTTTTCACTAACAATTCAGAAGGTACCACAATGAAAGATAAACAATGGGAAGTTTGGATTGTCATTTATCAAACATTGATAAGGTTCACATTCTACAGATTCCGGAAATATCAATATGCCGACTACCGAGGGTTATACTTTTGCTGAAGTTATTTTGCACTCCATGAGAATGTTCCCATTGCTTGGTTCAATGTATTATAATAAATAAATAAATAGCTAGTATGGTGTTTTAAAGGGGTAGATTCCCCTCTTTTCCAGTAAATAATTAAACAAGAATAAAATTGACTTTTTTTTTGGGGAGGGGGATATATGAGAGAAAAATTGATGACTTGAGAAAAAGAAAGACAAACTGTATTATAAATAATGAAGATGATAAACAAAACAAATTTCATTAGGCCAAGAAAAATATTCAAACGAAAAGGAACTCCATACCTGAAGCTTTGTTAGCAGCTTAGTAAGCTTATTATTCATTTTCTCAATCTCTTGAACCTAGCATAACAATAGACAAGGAAATCAATTAAAAATGTCCAAAGAAATATACAGTAGCATATGCATTATTTATTCCTACCACTCCAAAGAAAAAAAATAAGGGCAAAAAAGTGCAGAAGAAACAAATGGATCATTTTTCTTGTTCAGTGCAAACAAACAATAAAATGAAACTAAGCTATAGCCACCTGTTTGAAGAAATCGTCTAAGCCCAGCTCCCCTGGATTCATTGGAGGATGCGATCCTAACTCAATATCCCCACCACTTGAAGCTTGACCCCGAGGGATCTCAAAGGAGTCCTAATAAAACATCATAAGGCATTCAAAATGTATACTAGAAAATAGAAATAACAATAGTTCCAAGAGTTTAGAATCCGAAATTAAAAGGAAGAAGTAACCTCTCCTCTCCATGCATATAGTACTTTATTTTAAACATAACAAAATGAGAATATCATCTAGATACTCAAAATTGGTCTGATACAGAAAAACCAAAATTATATTCTGTCCGTTATCAAAAAAAAAAGTTGGTCACTGTTTCGACTCTTACCACAAGTTTGAAGCCATTTTTTGAGATATTAGAGGCTGTGATTCACAAAGTTGAGATGCTCAAAGTGATTACCAAATATGCAGTAGCAGCATACTATAAATAAGAAGGCAAAGGGGTCATGGGATGTTCTGTGCCATTTTAGATAGATGGAATAACTTGCCTTGAGCTTTGATTCCACTGTATTGTGTTTTGATTATAAGGAGTCTCATAAGTGGCTAACTAATTAGCATAGTTGAAAAGAATGCTAGAGGTTACACTAAAATGTAAATTTATTTATAAAACTTTTTCTTTCATACAGGGAATGACAAAAGAAAATAAAAAAGGCGACAAGGTCTATAAATAAAGATATCAACTTCCATAACCACAAAGAAACTAACACTTAATTTATCCTCTACATTTTCATTCATGAGCCATCATTAGTTTAGATTCTGAAGGCCTTCGAGACTGAATGGAAACCACCTATCCAACCATTTTAAAAGCAAAAGATTCCACCCTTTCAATTTCCAATTGTTGGAAGTAGAACAGGAATTTGTACATAACATTATATATAATAACATTATGTAAGAAAATATTAATGAGGCCAGTAATGTCAGAAGAACAATTTCAAGAATGGGCGTTGCACCAGATCGTATTTCTTATGAAATGATTCCTTAAGGACTCCATATTCACGGAGATGTAGTCAAAGCTAATGAGTTTATTCTTTGAATGTTACAGGATTCCAAGATCCCTGAGCCTCTTGTTTGGAATGTCGTGATTGATAGCAGTGGGAGACATGGAGATCTTAACCAAGGTTTTAAATTTCGATTTAGCCTATGATTTTGCCAGGGGGGCTGGTGAAATTTCGCCAAAATTTCATCAAATTTCGCTGAAATGGGGAAATATCGCCATGTCGCAAATTAGAAAATAGTGAAATTTCTTTAAAACCTTGATTTTAACCATGCCTTCTTGATTAGAGAGCAGACAGTAGCATTAGGTGTTCGGCCGAATATGTTCGCGTATGATACATTAATTTATGCACAAGTAAGAGGAGGAAATGTTATTGATGGGCAATTTCAAAAGCAGGAGATGCTCTTGAATGGACTTCTCCTTGATGTGGCCACCTATAACCTGCTGATGAATTCTGTTTGTAATGTCGGCAATGTTCGATTTGCATTGCAATAGCATGATGAAATGCCGAAAACAGGGTATGATCTGAATATTATAACTTATACTAAGATGGTTCGAGGCTATTATATTAAATAGAACATAAAAGAAACAAAAGAAATTTTGGCCAGGATACAAAGATCTGGATTTAATGACCATGTACCATTTTGTATACTCATTCGGAAGTATTGTAAAATTAACGAGACAGACAAAACATTGAACCACTAGCAAAAATAGTTGGAAGGAGTAATGACCTGTCCTATGTCTATTATCCATTTTCCCAGCTACAGATGAAATACTCATCAATTACAAGGGGTGCCTTTATTTATTGACCAGTGGAGAAGTAGAAGGTTATACGAGTCTTTTTTCATGCCACCCTATGGGTTATTTAGGAGAGCAACAAAAGGATTTTTGAAGGCACCAGATCAAGCTCAAGAGTGACGATCATTTGGCGATGTTGTGGTGTGCATCTTAGGTTTCTCATCACCCGATAGGGATATCCACATTGGAGATTTTAATGCATTGGTCCATTTTCTCAGTTTCATCATCAGCTTCTAGTACGGTAATCACTAGTCGGTTTCCCCCTAAAGTAGGAGCTCTTAAGCTCAACTTTGACGATGGTTGTTTGTGGAACCCAAGCCCATCTGGGGTTGGAGGAATGTTCAGGGACCACACCAACAACATTATATGGCTACTCGATCCCCATTGGAGTAGGCAACTCCATCAGAAACAGAGATTTTAGCATTGATCGTAGGCTTGAAGGAGGGAACTTCTCACGAGTTCATGGAGTTGGAGGCGGAGGGCAATTGCTTTACAGTCATCTAATAGTTACGATTCTATCAAGACTGTTCCTAGAACTTGGAAGTTCATTCATTCAGTTCATTTGGCTAGATATTTGGCAAATCGCTTGAACACCTAGTTCACAAATGCGCCTCGATCCAGCAACAAATTGGTTGACAAACTTGCCAAGGGAAATGTTCACGAGGACGAATTCTTTTCAGGTCTCTCCATAGAGGAGATGCTACCAAATGAGGGATGTGTGGTATTATCAGAGGGATTGTTTCTTGAGTAGATAATGTCTTTATTTTTCTTGTATGCTCTTGTAATCTGTCGGGCACCGAAGGCAAAATGGAGTATAA
This sequence comes from Pachysandra terminalis, assembly GCA_031762675.1. Taxonomy (NCBI): domain Eukaryota; kingdom Viridiplantae; phylum Streptophyta; class Magnoliopsida; order Buxales; family Buxaceae; genus Pachysandra; species Pachysandra terminalis. The sequence goes on along the minus strand of JAUPMG010029816.1, from coordinate 8,325 downwards.
TTTTCAATGTTGATCTCCATCACCTCAATCCCAGATATTAACCATCTGTCATGGAGGAAGCAAGAACATCCCTCTGTGGATAGCACAATAAAAAACATGTTGAGCCTGTGGTTTAAAGCCATGAACATGTAGTCACAGAAACACTATCAAATTCAGCTACAGCTCAACCACAGGTTGGTTGGGATCAAGTGATGGCTTGAAAAGCCTACCCAATGTATAAGGAAAGCAGAGACAGAAATAGCACAAAGAACAGCCATCTCGACCTAATGCCATGATTGAAGATAGTTGGTACTTTTAAATCCGCATGCACTTCCATTCTATTTGTATCTTTGGTTTGAGCTCTTGTGGAAATCTAAGGTAAGCCTTACACTGCAAGAGCGTTTTCCAATGTCATATTGTCATATTTAAACCAATATTAAGAAATTGGTCCTTCATTTAATGACCCATGCCTAGGAATTTTTCACCAATACGGAAAAATGTAACTTGATCTTGAGATCATATTCCACAGGCTTCTCCTCTATTTTATTTTCCTCTTAATTTTTTGCTATGTTTCCCTACACATCCTGACAACAACTTGAAGAATGAGATAGGTTGCTGTACTTATCCCATCATGTTGAATGTGTTGTAATTCATAAAGATCTCCTATGAATGACACAAATAGCAGTGATGCCTAACGTTATGCATTCCACTACAAATATAGCAGTTGGTGTTAAACCCTCCTGCCAGTGGCAGATAGTTCTGTCTTCTTAGTTAATGATGAAAATCAATCCTTCTTGTTAGCCGATTCCTAGATGCAAATTAATGACAACTTGTTTTTATTCAAATGCTTATAGTTAACTTGCTGCAATCAAATCATGGGGATGTCAGGCAAAAGAACTGGCATTAATATCATGTAGCACTTCAGTTCAAGTTTTCACCACTCAAGGTACAATCAGCTAGTTATTGTACATCAATACCCGGTGTTTCTAAATGGGAGGCTCCAATCCCCTAAATTTTCTCGATCAAAAACCCAATAGAATCTTTTGGCAGACATGTCCATATTCTATGGCAGGTTGGAATAACGTCAACCAAAACTGTGATTGGCCCCAGATACCTGAACAGCAACCAGGGGCGGAGCCTCCGCCCCAAAACTTTTAAATTTTTAGTATATATAATTTGGCCCCATAAAAACCCTAATAGTAAAGTGGCCCCCCAAAACAAAAAAAAAAATATGTATGATAGTCTCTAAAAAACGTATTCATAAAGTGGGCCCCCCACAATTTATAACCCTCAAATAAAAAAATAAAATGTAATAGTAAAGTGGCTCTCTCAAAATAAAAAATAAAATAAAAAGTAGTAGGCATGATGATTTCTAAGAAAACGTATTCTTTAAGTGGGTCCCCACAATTTTATAACCCTCAAAATAAAAAAGTAAAGTAAAATATTTATAAACCTTTTAATCATCGAAGCGTCTATTCTTGTTTTGGCCTTCATCTCAAAATTCAATTCGACGAATTTGAGAGAGGTATAACTGTATAACCAATTCTTGTATTTTGTATTACGGAAATCATAGTAAATAGAAAATGTTTTATAATATTTAAAGTATTTTTATTTTCAGGTTGTTATATTTGATATAAGTTACATAATTATGATAGACTAATAGTCTAATCTTTTTTATATATCATTGTTATTTGTTACAGATTCACAATGAGCGAAAATAGCTAAGCGGCTTCCTTAGACTCAAAACCTTATTTTGTCTGGTAAGAAATGTGTTTAAGTCGATTGGGCAATGGTACCGAAGATTGCAGGAAGTTCATTAACAGCTTAGAAACAAGTTAGTAAGATTATTTAAATAAAACTTATGTTTGTTAAATATTTTACATTGAAAAAGAAATTGCAGAAACAATTAGTACAGAGTCAATTATTGATGAATTCGGTTCTATGAAAGAACGTCGAGCACAACTACAATAGATATATAATTAAATTGAATTTCCTGAATATTTTTTACTTTTTATATATTTTATGTTCAAATTAGTAGTTGTTTGAACTTTTTTTTTTATGTATTTATGTTCAAATTAGCTAGATCGTGGATGTACTTTTTCTATAATTCCATCGAAATACTATATGAGTTATTATTTAAAAAATTTAAATATTTTTATTTTATTATTAAAAAATTTATTCACTACTTGCTATACATATAGCTAATAATTTTCGACCCAACCCATCCAAATCCAACTCGATTAAACAGGTTAGGGTTGACCCGTTATTAATTGGGTTTAGGTTCCATGATATTTCAACCCGTCTGTAAACAGGTCGAATCCAACCGTACCCGTTTAAGTTGTAACCCGTTTATAACCAACCCAAACTCGGACCAGACCCGTTGCCACCTCTAGCTGTATATACTTTGGCCCCCTCACACAAAATTTCTTCACTCCGCCCCTAACAGCAACATAAGTGTTCACATTCTGAAAATTCACGTTTCCATCTTTGCAATCTCAACCATCCAACAAACAAACACATAAATCAACAAAAGCAACAATCTTCTCACCATAGGTGCTCTAAAACATGATTCCTCTTAGCAGAGGGGAAAAAAGAAAGTGGCATGCTAGAGAGACTGTTGGACTATACTCCGGCAAGGTTCGCTATGTCGATGTCGCCTGGCATGTTGCCAGGTGATATTGGCGACATGTCAGCGACATGGTGTAAAAAAGGGGAAATGTCAGGGAAATGTGGGAAAACCATAGACTTTTTAGGGATTTTTGTCCCAAACTTTAAACATGACTAATTAGGACCTAAATGCATCCAAGTATATCAAAAATGAAAAAACAAAAATGCCTACACATTAAAATTCATTACTTGAGGGGGTTGACTAACACGCAGTTGGGTCTGTAAGATGTAAAAAGAAGCCACATCTAATTAAGTCAAACTAAAAGGGAATGTAAGTCAATTAAAAGATATATAAAACTAGAAATCAAGTGTCATATCTATGAGGGGGAAAAGGAAAATATGGGGGAAATGTGGGATTTTTGATGGGTTTTTCCCCCAAGTTTTAACCAACCCCTAAGTAGTGTCTAAATACATCATAATACATAAAAAAAATGCAAAAACAAATGTCTAACATTTTTTTTAATTTTTTAAAAAAAATTCAAAAAATGAAAAATTTCCCCCATGTCGCCCATGTCGAGAGACATGGGGGAAATATAGAAAAAAATTTGAAATTTTTCCCCCCATGTCGCCGAAATTCAAGTAAAGCGATTTGCACCCTGATTTCATGTCGCAGACATTGTATACCCTGTACTCCAGTAGTTCATTGGCTAGAGAAGGCATTAAAACACTTCAGTTTCCTACATTTTCTTTGTGCCAGAGTTCTTATACGTCCCTAGTCATTTTGATATTGTTGACAAGGAGTGAAAACAGGGATCAAACTCGCAACACTACATGGTAATTAACCTCACAAACATGAAACTGTACATTATAAGATCCAACATTATCATAAGTCTATATCCAATTCAGTTCTTAAAATAATAATAATAAATAAACAAAAAAAAATGCCATTTAGATTAAATCGTCGTATTCAGTCAAAATTCAGAACCATTCCTCATAGTTATTGAAATCACAATCACGAATTCCTCGATCCGATTACAATTATCTACAGCATACGCATTCATATAAGATCCAGAATTACATTGAGATCAAAGCCAGCAACCAGTAGCGATTTAAGAGCACGATTAAAAAGCAAAATAGGAAACTGTACATTATAAGATCCAACATTATCATAAGTCTATATCCAATTCAGTTCTTAAAATGAATAATAATAAATAAACAAAAAAAAATGCTATTTAGATTAAATCATCGAATTCAGTAAAAATTCAGAACTATTCCTCATAATTATTGAAATCACAGTCACAAATTCCTCGATCCGATTTCATTTATCTACAGCATACGCATTCATATAAGATACAAAAGTACATTGAGATCAAATCCAGCAACCAGTAGCGATTTAAGAACACGATTAAAGAAAAATAAGAAAGTGAAATGTCAAAGGGATCCATAATCCGTCAGTCAATTAACTAAAGCAGAAAAAGAAAGTTACCGATAGAAGATCGTTCATATTTGCAGTAGCAATTGAAGGCTGATAATGAATAGGTCTGAAAGCTTAGCTCTTTGATGAAAACTCTCAGCGAAAGGAGTTCCAAAGAAAAGGATCTGGACTGGAGACGAGACTCTTTTAGGTTTCGCGTACATTGATACCCCTTCAGTTTGATATAATGGCAACAAGTACTCTCAAACCTTGACTATTTTACAACTAACACCCTTATTGACCAAATTAGAAGAGGGTCTAACGACCTTTAATGATAATTATAATAATTTTTTTGTTATTTTTATTTATTTTATCTTATAATTATATGAGATCGATGAAATTATTTTACAATTTTCATTGTTATTAAGCTTCTTTCATCTTTCATATAAGCACCTATTTTATTCTTATGATTACTATTAAAAAAGGATACAAGGGTATTTTTGTCTATAGAATATATTGTAGTAAGCAAAAAACAAACATTCTGTTACTGTATTGATGGGTATTAACTTAAGGAGTTTTATGTAACATACTTTCAAATTATAGGAAGGTGTTTGTAATGACCAAGGTTTGAGAGATTTGCTGCCATTATGCTAAAATTAGGGGGGTATGAATGTAATTTACCCAAAAAAGGGAAAATTACTTAAGTCTACTAAGGATGAACTAACCGGGCGTGCTGGGCTTGGGTTCCCTGGCCCGCAGAATGTCACGGCACGGGGGCGAAGGCACGGGCCTGACACGAGTACAGCCTGTGGGGAGCCATAGCCCTCGCGAAGGCACGGCCTGGGCAAGGCATGGAATGGGTCCAAGCGCGGCCGGTTCCGACCTGATCCGACCCATTCCAGCTTAAACTATCCGTTTTTGTCGGATTTTGACCGGAAACAGTAAGTTTTGGCCGGACTTGAGTTGCTTTTAGTAAAATGGCCTAAATAATCTCTATTACGGCCATAAAAATGGCTAGTTTTTGAGTAAAATTTATCATTTTGATTACATTAGGGCCTATAAATACCTGAACTCTTTCATTCTCAATTCACTACTTCTACAAATCTCTTTTTTACATTTCTCAATTGTGCACTCTCAAGAATTAGAATTTTTACATCTGAAGGTCTCCAAAGTTGTCTACAACATTTGAACTTCTCAATGGTAGCCAATTTGATAGTTGTCCTTCATCAGTTATGTATAACCCACCAAAAGAAAGTAATAATTTTGTTAAATATATTATTAAAAGTGAACAACCATTTACAATTTATGAAGATAAGTATTTTGAAGAATTTATTCATGATACTTTTATTAAAGAATTTAGCAAGATTTCACGTAATACTGCAGAGAGAGATGCTATTAAAATATTTAAAAAGAAAAAAAGAAAAATTAAAACAAACATTTAAATCTATCCCTGGTAAGATTGTTATTATCACAGATTTTTTGGCATCTAACCAAAATTTCAGTTGCATAACTGTAACTACTCATTATATAGATTATAATTGGGTTATGCAAAAAAGAATTATTTCTTTCTCAATGCTCGAGTATCGGCATACTGGCCGGAACATAAGTATGAGCATAGGAAATGTCCTTAGTGAGTATGAAATACAAGAAAAAATAATAGGTATAGCATTAGATAATGCAAAGAATAATAATGTACAATCGAATTTATAAAAAATCAATTAAAACTTAATTTTAATGGACGAATCTTGTATTCCCGATGTGCTTGCCACATCATTAATTTGATTGCCCATGATGGACTTAGTTTGGTTGCACCCAATTTACAAAATATTAGAAATTGAATGTCATGTATTACGTGTTCACCAAGTAAACAACTAGAATATAAACAAGTATGTAACACATTTGGTAAACCATTCACATAGATGGAATTTTACATACTGAATGTTAACATCTGTAGAAGTTATAAAGAAGTAATAACTCATTTTTGTCAAATGAGACTAAATGAATGTCTCCTAACTAAACATGATTGGGACGTAACTCTCATAATAAAAGAATGTCTACATACATTTTATACTACGACTAATCTTTTATCAGGTATTTATTATCATACATCATTAAACATATGATGTCAATTGTACACTATTAGTTTCCTATTTAAAAATTTTAGATCTCGTCCTGATTTTGCAAATATTTGTAGCGTAATGGAAAATAAATTTAAAGCATATTAGGAAGAATTCCCCCTAACGTATTGTTTAGCAACTATATTGGACCCTAGGCTTAAATTCGTTGGACTAGAATGCAAAATGGTTGATACTACTTCTAATATGGATTGTTTTAGTACAACATCAGCTGAAGATGTTAGGATATTATTTACAAACATTTTTGGTGAATATCAATCTAAATTAGGCACTACAACTAACACAAGTGAGCCTCATACACCCTTTGATTTTTCTGATCCAATTAATAGGATATGTATGATATTAGAAGAGGTAAGCAAACAAATGCTAATAGTACTTCAGAATTGAGTGAGTACATAGAAATGGTTTGGCACCCACTCATGTATCTACCATTTGTAGTAAATAAATAATCTCAAATTAAAAAAATAAAAATAAAAATACAAGGAGTCTATTACATAAAAACAAATTTCCTATCATATTTCTAAATCAATTAAGTCTTCGTCAAATTCTTACCCAGCTAATAGTTCTTGAGTCCTGTCTTCTACTCTAAATCAAATCCTGCAGACACACGCAACACTCCAAAGCTTCCGGTGATAGTTTGTTCTCAAAATAATCCATTACCCTGTCACATGCACTAAAAGCAGATTCCGATGCAACTGTAGACATCGAAATGCTTAGCAGATCACAGGCCATGATGGAAAACATAGGACATTGAGGTCCATGTGTCTTCCACCATGATAATAAATCAAAAGTATCAAGTTCTGATTTGGTTAGAATTTTTTTTTGATCCGTTTCTATGTACTTACTCGATTCTAAAGTACCATTAGCATTTATTTGCTTACCTCTTATAATATCATACATTATCTTATTAATTGGATCAGAAAATCAAAGGGCGTATCAGGCTTACTTGTGTTAGTTGTATTTCCCAATTCACTAATATTCACTAAAAAAGTTTGTAAATAATATCCTAACACCTTCAGGCAATGTTGTACTAAAACAATCCATATTAGAAGTAGTATCAACCATTATGCATTATAGTCCAACGAATTTAAGCCTAGGGTCCAATATTGTTGCTAAACAATACGTTAGGGGGAATTCTTCCCAATATGCTTTAAATTTATTTTCCATTACGCTACAAATATTTGCAAAATCAGGACGAGATCTAAAATTTTTAAATAGGAAACTAATAGTGTACAATTGACATCATATGTTTGATGATGTATGATAATAAATACCTGATAAAAGATTAGTCGTAGTATAAAAGGTATGTAGATATTCTTTTATTATGAGAGTTACGTCCCAATCATGTTCAGTTAGGAGACATTCATTTAGTCTCATTTGACAAAAATGAGTTATTACTTCTTTATAACTTCTACATATTTTAACATTAAGTATATAGAATTCCATCTATGTGGAACATCCATTTGAAATTTTTTAAATGGTTTACTAAATGTGTTACATACTTGTTTATATTCTAGTTGTTTACTTGGTGAACACATAACACATGACATTCAATTTCTAATATTTTGTAAATGGGGTGCAATCAATCTAAGTTCATCATGGACAATCAAATTAATGATGTTGTAAGCACATCGTGAATAAAAGATTTGTCCATTAAGATTAAGTTTTAATTGATTTTTTATAAATTCTATTGCTACATTATTATTCTTTGCATTATCTAATGTTATACTTATTTTTTTCCTTGTATTTCATACTCACTAAGGATATTTTCTATGCTCATACTTATACTTGGTGAACACATAATACATGGAGGATATATCCTACGTGGAGTAACCGATGAGAGTGCTAGACCGGAAGGAACAAGTCTTATGGACCAAGACTATTCTTCTGGTGAAGATTCAGTGGAGTCATCATGACGAATCTGAAGCTTTGTGGGAACTGGAGTCTAAGATCCGAGAGCGCTACCCACGGTTGTTCTCGGATTGAGGTATGTTAATTTTGGGGACAAAATTCTTTTAAGGAAGGAAGGTTGTAGTGACCTGAACACTTTAGAAGTGTTTCTCCTTTGTTTCATTTATTTAAATTAAATTATTATGTGCTTATGTGTGTATAGTTAAGGGTTTAATTAGGCTTAGGGTGTTGTTTGAAAACAAATTAGTTAGATATGGGTCCTTGTGTAATTATCTGTGA
>JAUPMG010029805.1:0-14737 GCA_031762675.1 Pachysandra terminalis | reverse complement strand
ATATTTATTTTGAAATTAAAGATTCTAATATTCACACTTACCGAGGCATGCCGACCTCATTTTCATTCATACGACCCAGTTCGGTTATAATCCGACCCGATCCGACCTGACCTAAACAACAGAAATTTAAATTTTTAGTCATTTCTAATACCGAGTATTACATGCGCACACATTCGTACTTATTTATTTATTATCCTGTTTTAGAGTGAACTAATTGGGGAGAAGTCCTTTAGGATGCATGTAATTCAGACACTGGCAAAGCAATGCTTATGATGGCTTGAAAATAGTTCTATTGCACTAGGTTTGGGATTCCTGCCGGGGGGGGAGGCATTTCACTTGGGGCCATTGGAGGCTTACCCGGTCGATAACTTCAGGGCCCCAGTGATTAGTTGTGGTGCGCGCAAGCTGACCCGGACACGCCGGTTATCAAAAAATAAAAAATAAAAAACTAGTTCTATTGCAGGTTTGCTGCTCCCTTCCTTTTACTTATTCCTTGACGGAATGTGATAATAGTAGAGTAGTATCCTGTATTTCATTCCGGGAGGAGTGTGATTCGGGAGAGCAGGGTAGAAGTGTAAATAGCATGAGAATGGAATCTGAGTCTTTTGCCCATCAAAGAAGGTTTGATTCTAGTATAGAAATAAAGGTTAAAAATTTAGGTCATCTCGTTGACAAAAAGAGAGAGGATACGATGATGGAAACTAGTGGGGTATAGTTTGTGGTCTCAGGACTTCTTGTAAACGGTAAAGGTTGGTAGGTAAAGGGTGACTTCATTTCACCCCCCACAAAGCCCAACCGCCGTGGGGACCATTACTGTACATGATCCTTACCATTCAGTGCTTCTTTCTTCCTTCATTATCGCATCAAGGCTTGCCGAATTTTGAGTTGACACCTTAACTATGTTGAGTTGACTCGACTCGCAAGGAGTGGCAACAAGGTGGGTCCTGCCGGGCTGGCCAGTCCTAGTTTGAGTTCCGGCTTGACCTGACTTGACCTGATCTTGGGACTCAAAAGGTCAAGCTTTACTTACCTTGACTAAGGTTGGCTTGTTCTTTAAACCAAGTCTTAAAATCTTGGCCTGGCCCGGCTCGGCTCGGCTGGCCCAATGTGGTAATTTAGGCTCCAAGCCGAGCTTTGCCCAACTCGGTTTAGGCAAAAAGTTCGACTTATAAAAAGCTTGACTCGTAAAAAAGCTTAGAATAGTACAAATGTATTAATTTTATAATTGATAATTATTATTATATATAATATAATATGTTAACATGTGTGTTTAATTTTAATATATAATATAAGATATAGGAATATGAACATATAATCTCATACAAGGTTTAATTCTAGGGATCTTGGATCGGATCAGTTTTGGCCAATCCTGAATCGGATTGGCGATACCAGCCGATACCTGTTGATCCAAAAGTTGAACATCTATTATAAAAAAAAAAAAAAATTGGATCGACCGGACCGGTCGGCGGCAATACTGGTCAAGATCAGTCAGTTTCAGACCAGTCCAGACTGATACCAGTTGAATCTTTTATTTTATAAATTAAAAAACAATGGAGATCGGTTGGATCGGCCTATCCAGTCACTGGACCGGTCAATCCAGACCGATCCTTGAAAGCATAATCGAGCCAAGTCTACCCAAGTTTGACTTAAGTTCGTTAAAATAATGAGTTTTTTTGGGGGATCAGGCTTGCTTGCGAGTCTAATTATAGAGCTCAAACTCGGCTCATACTAGCTCTGCTCGTTGACAGCCCTAATTGGTTGCTAATATTTCCCTTTTGGATGTTACAAAGCTAAAAGAGAGGTAATCAAAAGCCGGCGTCTAATGATGCATGATTTCCGGTGAGAAGGTGAGTTCACGATTTCAGTTCAAGTAAAAGGAATTATTTGAGTATGCAAATTCTGCAGCAAATGATTCAGCTCTACCAGAAGATCACATGACAAAGCATTTTTTTAGTTCATGAGCAATTCGACGAGTTGTTTCCCGAGTCGACTCTGTAATCTTTCCACGTTAAATCAGAGTTCTGAGTCAGCGAGCTAATGTTTAAGGTTCCACGCTTTTGTAGGTATAAAATTTTGGTTGAGCGGCGTAGGTGATCCACGCACATGGTATGGGCATGGGTATGGTCGTATGGGTATCAAAACTCAAAAAACTAGCTTTAAGGCAAGAAAAATGGGTTACGAAAGGCCAAAAAAAAAAGATAAATACTAATAAGTAATGAATATACAGATTGGGTAAATTCCACAAACCTCCTTGAGGTTTGGTATAATACCCATATACCTCCTCTATCATTTTCAAAAGGACAAATACATCCCTCTATTATCTCCATTTGGACATGGACCTCCCCAACACTAAAGAAACTCAACAAAAATCATTAATTTTTACATGTTTTTAGATTATTTAGCCCTTGTATTTGAACCTCCCATCCCAACCCCCTACCACCACCACCCCACCAGCACTGCCCAGCACCATTGGTGGTGGTGGGGTTTGGGGTGGTAGGTTTAAATATAAGGGCAAAATAGTAAAACATGTAAAAATTGATGATTTCTGTTAAATTTTGTTAGTGCAGTTAGTTTAGGGGAGGTTTATATTCGAATGGTGAGAGTAGAGGGGATGTATTTGTCCTTTTGAGAAAGATAAGGAAGGTATATGAGTATTATTATACCAAACCTCAAGAAAAGTTTGTGGAATTTACCCTAATTAATTTTCTACATATCACATTGAGTGTTTTTGATAAGGGTTCTCTAGTGGTGGTTGACCCATTCACCATTGGTTCATCCTTTTAATCAAAGATTGGTTCGATCAGTTACAGAGTTATCTCACCACTAGTTACAAAGCAGTAGAAAATTCTGAAACACTTGGTCTTGGAAATTAAGCAAAACAAATACCAATTCGGATTGACTTGGAACAAAGACCTCATCTCATGATTCTCATCCCCTTGTTCAAAATTCAAAGTTCAAACCCAAGAAGGGAAATGGACCATTGTGATCCGTCAGATTCATCAGATCCTTACTTTCTATATTTGATTGATGGGCCGGAGGGTATTATGGGTGGACTGGAGGGTATTTTGGTCAAGTAAGCAAGATTGGAAACAGAAGAGAAAGAGAGAAGTCTCTGCATTTATTTAGAAGAACTCAATTAGATTAGAGAATCGTAACAGATATGTTTCCTTTTTAACATTCAAGGAGAAAAAAAGGAAATATTAGAGAGAGAGAGAGAGAGCAAATAGAAGGCAAGTAGGCAGAAGCGTAAGAGATTGATTGTTAGAGAGAGAGTAAAAAGAAATAAATAGTGAGGATAAATACAAGATTTTCAAAACCGAAGAGTTTTGTTTCTATTTTGTAAAACTTTCCTTTGGCTTTGAATTGTCATTAAAGATTCAGTGGCTGTAAAATCGGTTAAAATTTAGGAAACTTTAAAGCGGAATTATATATTTTCGAGAGAAATTCTGGGTGACAGATATAAAAAAGATTTCCGTATTTGAATCTCTCTCTACTTCTTTGAATTTTTTTTTTTTTTTTTTTAAATTAGAATTAGATTAGAGAAAGTGGAAAAGAGGAAACGGAATAAGAGGTAAGGGACGAAGAACGTGACAGTCAATCTTCAGAGAGCAGTTAGAGAGAACGAGAAGTATTTGAACTTCTTATTTATTTGCTTTTCACTGCAGATTTTACAACTGGTTTCAGCTAAAGGAGCTCTTCATCTCTCTACATCTTTCATATATATTTTCTTCTTCTTCTTCTTCTTCTTCTTCTTCTGCAGTTCTTCTTTTTCAGTTTTTTCTTCCATCGATCGTTAAACTAGCTAAGTCTGAGCTGCTGCTTCAGCTTTGAGTTGGGTTTTCTGGGTTTTCTTAATTAGGTTCTGGGGTTCTTTTGTTTTTTTTGTCTTTCTATTCATGGATGATCACGGAGAAGAAGAAAAAGCATATGAGCAGCTCGTCTTACTGCAAGAACATCAAGAAGGGTTGATAGATAGATCGGTTTCTGGGGAAGGAAAGGCGACGGCGAATGGGTTAAGGATCAAGTTCAAGTATCCTAAACCTGTGATCTCTAATGATGGCTTCAGTACTGTTCACGACGATCATCAGAGTTCAAGAAAAGAAATTCGAGTTTGCAAGGTCTGCAACAAAGGATTCAGCTCAGGAAGAGCTCTGGGAGGTCACATGAGAGTTCACATTCAAGACAAAGAGGAACAACAACAACATCTTTCCAAGAATAACCTAAACCTAAACCTCAAGATTCATCATCATCATCATCATCCCAAGCTCAAGAAACACCTCGACGACCTTTCGGTTCCTTCGAGTATTAAAGGCTCTAAAACGAACAATGCAGCTGATGATCAGGTCGCCGGCAATCACAAGATTACTTGTTCGCTTTGTGGAAAGAGTTTTCCGTCGAAGAAGTCGCTGTTTGGTCACATGAGATGTCACCCAGAAAGACAATGGAGGGGAATTCACCCTCCTCCTCCACCGCCGCCTCCTCCGGCGGTGGCTAGAAACAGCTCATCTTCGACTGTATCAGACTCCATATCCCAGATGATAGACGATCAGATTGATTCGGCAACGACGGGGACGATGATCAGCTCAGGCTCAGGCTCAGGCTCAGCTGGTCTTGATCTATCCCAGTCTCTGAAGGGTTGGTCGGTCACTGCCAAGAGAGGCCGGAAAAGTACTTCCTCCGATACAATAAAAGATGGAGCTGCCCTTGAGCTCCTGATGCTAGCTAATGCGATTTCTCTCGATTTGGGGTTGTCAAAGGAGCGAACAAGTGAGAAATTCCATCCCAAGAAACCCAAAATCGAGTATGGTTACCATGTTTCTGAACATCTAGATGATCATCCATTAATGAAGAAGCAAAGATCCGAGGCGGCGCCACAGGCTGAAAACAGAGAATTACTGATTCATAAGAGGCCTAATACTAATACTGATTATGAAAGAAGGTCATTGAAGAGGAGAAGAGATGATTCAGATACAGATATAGATACAGATACAGATACAGATACAGATGGGTTTGTAGTACTTAACGGCGGTTATGAGGAATCTGATGGAATGCCCGGAGAAGAGTTCAATTGCAACCCCAATTCTTGTATAGAGGAGAAGAAGTTAAAGAAGAAGAAGAAGATAAAGTTGAGAGATTTAGAATCAGTCGAGGATGCGTGTCTGATCGATTACAAACAAATGCTAATAACCTCCTCCGATCGATTCAAGTGCACAACTTGCTTCAAATCCTTCCCTTCTCACCAAGCTTTGGGGGGTCACAGATCAAGCCATAAGAAAGGCAAGAACATGGAAGAAACTACTACAATTGAAGCAGATTCCCCGGTAGGTGATCATCAGGAAGAGATTAATGGGTATAGTATTATTGCAGTTAATCAGACCCAATTAGTTGAAGAATCCTCAGAACATGAGGAGGCTGCTACTGCTGCTGCTGCATCGTCAAGGGGGGTGCACCGTTGTAAGATTTGCAACAAGAGCTTCCCGACGGGTCAGGCTCTTGGGGGCCACAAGAGGTGTCACTGGATACCTCCACCAGTAGAAGCTCCTTCACCACCTAAAGAAACCACAAAATTGGATCGTCCAATGCTCGATTTTGATCTCAATGAGCTACCTGTTATGGAAGATGAACCTCTCCTCTCTGCTCTCACTCACTCTGCAGCTCTTGATTATGCTTCTTCCTCTCACAATTCTGTTACTTAGGTACTTGTTCACATACCCAGCTCATCAGGATCCTGAGCTCATCAATTAATATAACTTTCTGGGTATGGATAATAATCTTTCAGTTCATCAATTCTTTCTTGCTTACATAAAGTAGTCATGAAAATGAAGAACACACACAGAGTAGTTACAATTGAACTCTTTTTCTATTCATATATATTTTTCTCTGTTAATTATGATTTTGCCTTTTGCTTTTTTGTGTGTTAATTTTCATCATGTAATGCCTTGTGATTCAGTACATAGAAAACAGCCAGAAGGCTTTGCTTCCACATGAAGATCATGTAAATAAGAGTTACATACATCTGCAGTTGGTTCCTTTTTTTTTTTATCATTATTTTAGGTCATTCAATCTTTACTGATTTATTTAACTACATGATTTAAAAATAAAAAATACTGTACTGATCATATAAATTATCAGGTTGAATGTACAGGTTTGTGTAGCTTGTTCTTTCTGACTGGTTACAGAGCTTATTATTAAAGTACTTCTGCTGATACATAAAGAAGCAGTGTTGGAAGGTCTAAAACAGAGAGCAATCTCACCAAGAAGGTATAAGAAGAGAGAAACTAATAAAGTCAGGAGACCCCACCAAGAGGAGGCTCTTACTTTTCTCCCTATGAACTATTCTTTCTTTTACTCCACAAACATTTTCTTTTCTTTTTCCAGTTAAATTAAAACTGCTGATCATAAGCAATTGTGAAAATTACTTAAGTGGAAAAAAATGGTATTCTCTCTCTCTCTCTCTCTCTCCCTCCCTCCCTCTTGTGGTGGGTTGCTTAATTTGGTACAGAAAGTTGAGATCCTTTTATAAATTAGTATCACTTTCAAGCTTGGGGTCCCCTTCTGAGAATTGGTTCCTCAGTATTTTGTCTACTTTATGTTTATATTATAATATGTAGAAGAAGAATTAAACAAGTATTTTTTTATTTTAAGCAGTTGAATTCTACATTGAGGAACAAACTTGATTCTAGACCAAGTCAAAAATATGTGTAAATTAAAAAAATAAATAAAAAATTATTATTATTAAAGACTAAGTTAATCTTTTAACCCTGAAGGTTGCCCTAATGGTTACTTGCAGTTGGTGCTTCATGAATGGTCACTTGCAATTGGTGCTTCATGAAGTATCAGGTCTAGGGTTTGATTCTGTGGAGGGGGCGAGGGACGTCTCACTCGGAGTCTCTGGAGGCTTACCTTGTCATAAACTTCATGGCCTAGGATTAGTCGTGATGCGTGCAAGACACTCAAGGTTATCGAAAAAAAAAAAAATTAATCTTTTAATTAGGGTTATATGATGGAGAGAGAAAGAAAGGAGCAAGCAACACGTCTACTTTGAAATAGTGGAAGAAAGGGAACTCAACTGTTTTCTTCAAATATTCTCGTGACACCTTTGAAAGCAACCCTTTTCATTTCATATTTCATAAGATACCTCTTTAAGTCACTTAAGACTACAATATCCATGTCCACATTTCTCATGCAGTATCCTTAACTTCTAATTTGTACTACTATTTTTTATTTATTTTATTTTTTATTTTAAGAAAGACCCTCTAGGCAAGAATAGCCATAGAGGCACTCCCACGGTGGGAGGGGAGTTGAGCGTAGGTAGACCCTACCTTTTAATAAAAATTAATTAAAAAATTACAAATGTGAGAACATAAAACTAAACCCTCAAAATAACGTTCACCAACTAATAAAAGATGACTAAATAAATAGCCTAAAAACAACATAGGAACTATCCTCTAAAACTACCCAAATCAACATTGTCATAATTGATAAGGTAGCAAATATTCAAGAGAAGACGATGTAATGAACGAAATATCTGATATGTATGAGCTGAACAAGCAAGCTTGACAAGTACATCCGCTATCGTATTTCATTCTCTAAACACATAAAAGATCATAAGATTAGGCTTATAAAAATATTTTCCTCCTCCAATTTGTACTACAATATTTTCAATTCTTAATTGAAGAGTATTATAGTGTTAATTTAATATTCACGGGGTTTTTGTGAATATTATTGGAATTTCGAAACAAGCATGTTAATTTTGCCCTCACCTGATGTACTTTATGAGAGTAAAATTATCATTTTGCCCTCCAATATATTTTCCATTTCATGGGGCTCATAAGAGAGGATCCGCCTCCCAATATCAATATGACCAAAACAAAATCTTCTATAGCGCCTGAAAGCTAGCAAATTTATTAATTGAACCCATTGAAATCGCCCACTAATTAACTTAGCTGCTATCTATTCTCATTTCTCACAGATTGTTAGATTCTCATCTCTCACATATTAATAGATGATAGCGTTTGGGATTCAATTGTCTTTGATATCGATTTCATCCCCTATCGGATTATATTTTTAGTGTCTGAATTAATGGCGATCAACGTTCAAGATTCAATGATTTTTTATCTCTCGATAGGTTACAGTGTTTATCGGACTCGATAAAAACTGACGATATATCACTTAACAATGGAAAAAAAAAAATTGGTATTAAAAACTCAAATGAGTATTGTAATGTAAAGAATAAGCACAAATGCATAAAAGGAGAGAAAGAGAAATCAGCAATTCATAATTGCTTATAGTATGTAAATAGATGGAGATGACCTCTATTTATAGGGTTCCTCAAATAAAATTGTTCATGAACTAAGCTTGAACTCTATAATCAAGCATGTGAGGTGAACTTGAGTCTGAAAAGAAGCTCATCATCTTAACGAGTTTGAACCGAGTTTTGGTAGGCTTGACTCGGTAAAGCTCGGCTCGGTGTTTATATAAGATTTATACATTTATATTCCTATATTTTATATTATATATTAATATCAAATACATATGTTAATATATGATACTATATATAATAATAATAATTATTAACTATAATATCAATGTATTTGTACTAATATAAATTTTTTTTATAAGTTAAGCCTTTCTATAAACCCAATTTTTTTGCCAGCCGAGCTGAGCTTTAATGAGCCAAAGCCCCAAATTTTTGTACGAGCCTTAGCCTTATTCAAGATTTACGAATACGAATCAAGCTGAGCAAAGCTTGACTCGTTTGCAGCCCTATCCTCACACACCTAACAAGAGTCATAGATGCATTTTCAATGCACCTCTTGGACCAAAATGTAACAGGTATCCTTAAAAAAAAAGTTCTTAAAAAGACTAAATCTATACACTAATAATTAGACCCATAACACATAAAATACAAACTGAACACACAAAATACAAACTTAATACATCACAATTAGTCTAGGCCTGTCAACGGACCGGATAATGATCCAGATCCGATCCGAATCCAATCCGATAATGCCAGATTCGGTATAGGATTTTAGTGATTCAATCCGAATAAAATGATTCGATTTGATCCGAAATATAATCGAATCGAACTCGGGTGTTTAGTGATCCGACCCGATTCGATTATAATTTATAATGAAAACAAACATTGGGGAAGGGGAGGCTTGAACTTTGCACTTTCAGTTAAAAATTCTAGTGCCTTACCACCCTACCAATTCTCGATTTCACATTTAGATTAGATATATATATATACACTTTGCAGATGATCGGATCGGATTTGGAGATTCCGATTTCACTATCGGATTGAATTCGAATCACATATTTCATAATCCGTCAGAATTTGGATCGGATTTGGGTTTTCAAATTTCTCTATCGGATCGAACTCGAATCAGTTACAATTTGGTCCGAATCCAACCCGTTGACAGGCCTTCAGTTATCCCCCAAAAAAAAAAAAAATTGATTCATAAAAAAAAAATTGATTCATAATTTTAAATTAAATTTCAACAGTTTAGATCATTATTATTGGGACACGTAAAACATTTGCAGGTAGGTGAAAGTCCACAAAGGCGAGGAGTGAGAGATGAGAAAGAAGGCGGTAGTTGTCCGTTGTAACTACCCCTATGATGATTGCCAGTTGAAACTTGAAATTGACTGTTCTTGGTTTCTTTATTGTAAAAGTAGCTGCTCATGTTGACTATGAAGAGGGATGAAGATCTTCTGTGTGCACAGGACATCATCCTGTGCACTTAGATAACATCGAGGGCAAAAATATAATTTTATTCTCATAAAACAACTCAGTTGTTGTCTGAGTGCACAGGAGGATGTCCTGTGTACCGGTACACAGAAGATTCCAACTCGAGTCTGCTGTGCACTGAAACAATCTCGAGGGCAAAATTATAATTTTATCTTCATTTGAATTGTTTTATGAACAAAATTATAATTTTGCGCTCAATGTTGTTTCAATGCGAAGAAGGATCTAGGATCTCCTGAGAGAAGATCCTCACCTTTTTTTTTAAGGGTTATTAGTTAGCTCGGATGGTATACGGCAGCGTTTTGTCGGCTTCTATAAATATTTATTGTTGCTTATAACTTACTAGCAGAAGTACGCACGTAAAGGTTGATCTTATAATATATGTATTTAAAATTATAATACAAAGAATATATAATTTTTAAAATTATATAATAATTCATATATTATTTTCTTAGTAACTTCTCTATTAAAAAATATGAAACATAATAAAAAAAAAATTATATTATCTTATCTTTTGTTTAAATTTATTTATTATCACTTTTAATTATATAAAATTTATATTGAATCTCCTTTTAAGGATATTTTTATCTATAAATATTAAAGCAAAGTTGCTCAGTTGGTAAGGGCGAATAGAGGATTGTGTAGGTTCAGCGCACGGTCTCAAGTTCGATTCCTCAACTGAGTAGGTTTAGATTTAAGTGGGAGGTCGTGGCGGTGGATTGCTGCGCAAGCCTCTTACTTGGGATTAGTCGGGCCTAAGGCCCTGACACCCAAGTTATCAAAAAAAAATTTTAAGTAAAATTAATTTCATAAATTAAAATATTAAAAATGTATTAACACATTTTATTTATAAATAATAGAAAATTAACACATGACAGATTAGGTGTCACAAGCTAGTTATTGTATTTTTAATAAAATTTGTTAAATTATTGATTATATAAAAAAAATTATTAACTGATTAGAATGTTCACGAACTTATCTTTTATTTAAAACTTGTCTTGTACAGATTACCTCAATATTATCTATAAATAAAAATAAAATAACATTATTTTAATATCATTAGGATAAGAGTATAAATAAAATAAAAGGATATTATTATATATAATTTTTAAAGTAAAATTAGCTTCATAGATTGAAATACTAAAAAATATATCAACATGTTTTATTTATAAATAATAAAAAAATTAACAGTTGTCATAAGCTAGTTATTATATTTTTAATAAAATTTATTACATTTTTTATTATAAAAAAAATATCAACTAATTAGAATCTTGAACTTATCTTTTATTCTAAACTCGTCATGTAAAGATTACCCTAATATTATCTAAAAATTAAAAATAAAATAAAATTATCATAATATCGTTAGGATAAGAGTATTTTTCAACTGTCGCAACAGAACGACCGTGTGGCGCTGCCCCAACTTTCCTCAAGTTGAAGCCAGCTTGAACCATCCGAAAGCCAAACCAACTCACAAGCACACCCAACACGATTTCACAACAGGATATACCTCGCTCCGAATCCTGCACGCCTAGCCTATCTTGGCCAGTCCACAAGCTGCTTCACTGCGCTAGCAAGCGCTCACCCCACTCGTAATGTCCCATTGTCATCCGGGTCTAGTAGCATTCTTAATTAGAATATTAATTTTTATAATTAGTTAAAATCATGATTTTTATAATTTCTTTACTTAGTTAGATTCTTTAAATCTATTAGATTCTAGATTTTAATATTTAAGCTTTTGATTTCTTTTATTAGTTAGATTCTTTAATTTGTTAGTAAGATTTTTTTAACTAATTAGATTCAAGATTTTGATCATTTATTAGATTTTTTATTTATCTAGAATTCTTAATTTGTTATATTTTTGTTTGACTAATTAGTATCTTGATTTTCTATTGGATAAATATCTAGATATATGGTTGATGCCATGACCAATTTTTTATGAGGTTGAATTTGACTTCTTTTATGATCAAAATCACTTCGATCAATCTGATCAATTGATCATATTTACGAAAATGCGAAGAACACTCGTATGCTTGCTCAGTCTTAGTTTTAAAAATGGACCAAAATATTATTTTACATTAACATAAAAATAATTATTTATAGAGTTCAAAGATTATGTATTATATAATGCTATAAAGGATAATCAAATATTTATAACTATAAAAATTATTAAAAACTGATTTCTCTAATTAATAGTAGTACGATAAAAGAAATTCTCCCTTATCTTTTATAAGATAAATATTATATAGAGTAAACTTTAGATCATTTAATTATATTATTTTTTAATTACATATTTTATATAAATATATAAGATGATTTAATTTTTTTTATAATACATTTTATAAGATATAATTATATAACATCTTATAAAATTTTATATGGTTAATAGATAAAGAAAATAGATTTTTACTTTAAATTATACTAATTTTAATAAAATTAGCTAGTTTCATTATCTTACCTTTCATTTTAGACCTATCTATTATCCTAAAACTTATCTTGCTAAGATAAGGATCTCTCACTTACTTGACAATTGATAATTATAATTATTTAATAATTTAATTAATTATAATAATATTATAAGGATATTTTATTCATAAAAAAATATCCAAAAAATCAATCATTTCTAAACTAAAAGAATTTTAAAAAAATATGAAAAAACCTTATATGACACAAAGTGGGAGTAATTATTACTTAACTTTTTATAAACTTAAGTGAGAAGACGGTAGTTTTAATTTTTTGAGTTATTATTTGAGTATATCGCCGGGGCTGAAGAGTCAGATTTTTTAGATTTAAAAATTAGTGTAGATCAACCTGATCTTGGATAGAGTCCAAATCATATTGGACTCTATCTTAAGATAGTCAAAAAGGAATCGAAAGAAGGAAGAAAAAAATAAATTTAAAAAAAATAAATAAAAAAATTTGTACGAAAATATTCTTAAAAGTAGTATTTGCTTTTAATAGTAGTATAGATATAGATATAGATATAAGCACTTTTCAAAATTAAATGTGTGTTTGATAGCGTTTATGGATAAATGCTTACCCATGAGCAATAAAGGAAGGCTACCCATAAGGAGAGGCTGCACTCAGCAGCTTCTCCCAAGCTCTTATAGAAAGGCTACCCATAAGGAGAAGTTGCGCTCAGCAGCTTCTCCCACGCCCTTATGTGTTAAGCTATTTCACAACTTTAATAATATTTTTAAAATACCTATTTTACCCCTAAACATTCATTAGCACTTAAATAAATGTTATTTTTAAACTTTAATAATATTTTTATAATACCTATTTTACCCCTGAACTTTCATAAGCACTTGAATAAATGTATTTACCAAAAGCCATTTTCTTCGAATAAGCAGTTTACTGTTGCTGTGGACAAGTGTTCCCATTGAGCAACTCATCCATAAGCACAAGCCAGACCAAACGCAGCCTACAAATACAACGACCAACTTCCTATAAGGAAGACGCAGGGCTTTTCAGCCAAGACTATATAATCAGATAACATCATCATAGATCACAAAATCACGAAAAAAAAAAAAAAAAAGGAAAGAATCTAAATGTAAATTAAAATTAAAAAAAAAAAACAAAAAAAAGGGAAAGAATCTAGATGTAAATTGCACACAATAATAAGCAATAAGAAATAATCAGGACAATAAGAAATGGTTTCTTGTCCTCTCCAGAACTCCAAATTCATGATGCCTGAAACAGATGATTCTAATATAAATAGTAGATGTTGTTAATGCACAAAATTCATCATTTAGAACTTCCTCAGATGTTTTGAGTATTACACAACAAAGGCTCTCTGTGTTTCAGCTTAAGTGGGTACAAACCCCACGGGATGGGGCAACATACGGAAAACAAACATCCCAAAGGCTATGAATAGCAATACTAACTGCAGGAAAAAGCATAAACTAAACTGACTTACCCTATTCTGCATCTTCAGAATCATTTCATTGCCCAACATTACTTCACAAGAAGCCTCCAACTCCTCTGCCCGTCTCTTCATCACAACAGCCTTGCTTTCTGCTTCTCTGAGCTTGTGCAGCAACTGGGTCGCCTCACCAACCAGAGATTTTTGTTCCGCAAACAGTGCAATTCGATCTTCTGCAACAACTTTCATCTTCTGGGTGGTGGTTGTTATTACCAGATATTCAACTTCAGCTTCTACCTTCTGTTTGAACAAATCCTCGATCTCCATCTCCATCTCTCCACACTTCTCCTCTGCCGCCTCTATAGTGCTCCCTGATTCTTCTTTCTTCATTGGTTCACTGCTGTTTAAAGCAGCTTCGAGTTCCACAATTCTGGATTCCTTGGCCTTTAGCATAGCCTCTGAATATTCCAGTTTCCTTTCCAAATATTTGACCTTCTGGTTTAAGTTAATCAACTGAGCTTCCAAGGACAGTGCACCACTTTCTCCAGTCCCTTCAAAATGCATCTGATCAAATGGGCATGATTCATATATTGCTGGGTCTACAGCAGTTATTTCTGCAGGGAATCTGAGACCTTGCACGAGCTCATCAGGCAATGAAAAAGATTCCGTTTCAGTTTCCCTGAATTTCTGAACTTCTGCAAACGGAGTATAAAATCAAGAGGATGCTTTCGTAAACATATTTAGTTAGCATTTGTAAAGTTATCTTCAGTCATTGTCATTAATATTTCAATATCAACAGATATTTCTAGCTTCAGCATGAAAATTAAATAATCAAGTGAGAAGACATTCATTAATAATCAATCTCCTCTTACATTTGATAAGTAATGAGATGTCATTAAAGGGAAGATAATAGAATGTACAGAAAAGGTTCACCCAGAACTGGGAAACACTGGAACAGGGAAAGATAAGACAGTTTAGCCCTCTTAACACTCCATGTCATTAATCACTCCATACAACATTTATTTCATTGGAAGGACAATGCTCAAAAAGTCAGCTACAGCTCCAAAAATCAGCATATATCAACTCCTATTTGCTAAGTTGTGCTGAATCAGCACAAGGGGGGGGGG
>JAUPMG010029784.1:0-14737 GCA_031762675.1 Pachysandra terminalis | reverse complement strand
ATATTTCGGTTTTTTTTGTTTGGTTCGGTTTAGTTTAAGCCTTAACCGTAGATCGAACCAAATTAATTCAGTTTTTTGTTTTCGAAACAATATCCAAACAAAAATAAAAATAAAACACAAACCAAACCGACTTTTTTTCTGTTTGGTTTGTTTGATTTTCAGTTTAGGCTGAATTGACACCCCTAGTGAGTGAGGATACAAAAGTAAAAAAAATAAAAAAGTACAACAAAAAAACTCTACAAGGGCAAAAACAAAATTTGACAACACAATTTGTAACATGTTACAAAAATAATTGTCAATTGCATTTTTTTTTTTTTTTTTGTGTAAAATGTATGTAATTAATCACATTTATAGTAGGCACCAGTTGGTGAGGTCTGAAATTTTATTTTTATTTTTTTGACTCTAAGGGTGATAATGGATCAGGATTGAGAGGGGTTCAACTAGTCTCAAATGGAAAAAATACCCATATAGTACAAAATTGTTTTTGTCCCGGTTTATATAAGTGCTTATATTTGCTTATAGCTTATTAAAGTTTTTTTTAAAATTAAAAGTGTGTTTGGTAATACTTAATGGGTAAGTGCTTACCCACAGCAGTTTCTCCTTATCACTTACTTATTAGGGAGATTATTTTTAAACTTTAGTAATATTTTCATAACATCTATTTTATCCCTAAACTTTTATAAGCATTTAAATAAATGTAGTTACCAAATGCAGGAAGCTATTTCTAAATTTTAGTAATATTTTTCATAATACCTATTTTACCCCTAAATTTTTATAAGCACTTAAATAAATGTATTTACCATACATTATTTTCTCCAAGCAGCTTATTGTTGCTTTGGATAAGTGCGCTCATTGAGTCACTTATCCAATGAGTGCTTATCCAAAAGCACAAGCCGAACCAAACACAGTCGAAAAATATTTGATTCTCATGCTGATAATCTCATTTTGAATACCTTGATTTGCATAAAACAACTATACCCCACTAATATTACACATGATTCATGATATAAATGAATATCTAATAGAAACGAATTTTCTCTTAATCTTGTCATTTAGTTTTTAGACCAACCTAAACTCAACTCAAACTCAACAAATTAAATCTGGACCCAGTTCGGAGCTCAATAGGATTAACTTCGGTTCGGGGGAGTTGGTTTTAAGCAAATTGATTTTAGTTGAGTTGAGCCTGAACAAATTGAAACCAGACAAAACCGCCTGTATTTACAGCCCTACCATAACAAGAGAATACACATTGTTTAGGCCTTGTTTGACAGTCATTTTGAGCATGCATTCCATGATGCGGAATGAGTTTCATATGGGAGAATAGTCGTTTGGTTAGGAAAAAAAAAAAAGGATTCTCCGATAATGAGAATGAGAAAATATCATTTATCACATAATTACCTCTAACCCCCAATCCTGATTTTAGATTTTAGGGTTGGGATTTGAGTTTCTCGGGTGAAAAACTTGTAAATAAAGTGACCAATGACAAACTTGTAAATACATATTTTTTATTATAAATTATTTGGAATGTTATTATCATATTTAAAAAGATATAAAAGTGTGCAAAGCATATGTGTCTATAGGAATATATGAAACTAATTATAAATAAAAAATAAAATTTGATAAAAAGTCATTTTAATACATAACCAAATATTTATTTTAAATTTGAACTCATTTTGTTATAACCAAACGTCATCGAGAAGCTTTCAAAATTAGTTCCGAAAATAAATTAAGAAATTGGTCCGTCGAATAAGTTATCCATCCAGAATAACAGCAAAACGAGGCCTTAAAGAATAGAAAAAGACATCTGACAAGCGTGCTACTTAAAGAGGGTATGAATTATAAAACAGTCCTCCTATCGTTATTTTTGACGGATGTCATCATAATTATCGGGACTTCTCTTTGAAAGTTGTAAAGCGTTGACGCTGACGGAAGGAGGTATGTGCAACAAGTACACCTAAAAAGGAGATCCATTGAATAGCAAAACTTTAAGAGGTCTCAATGAAATTTTAGATATAACGAGGGTTTAACTGGAATTAATGGTATATAAAGGGGTATAGAAACTAAAAAGGAGATGAGTTTCCGAAAAAATACAGAGGTTTAGTATTTTCCGATCGGGGTTTTAGAAAACCCTAGTTTTCGGTTATCGTTAGGTTTTGGGTTTTTACGAATTTTCCGTTCGTTCTCCATGGATTCCGACCAAGGAAAGGTTTTCGTCGGTGGTATTTCTTTTGAAACCAATCAAGATGTTTTGAAAGATCACTTCCTGAAGTATGGAGAAGTTGTGGAATCTGTGATCATGAGAGATAGAAGCACCGGAAGTGCCAGAGGTTTTGGTTTTGTTCTCTTCTCAGATCCATCTGCCGCCGATCAAGCTCTGCGAGAAAAGCACATTATACTCGGAAGAACGGTTAGTTTTGAAATCCAATTCTTAATCTTGCCAGTAAATATATTTTGATCAAGATTGTTTGTTTTACATCTTATTATGAACTTTTCGTTTCGGGGTTTCTTTCTTTCTTTTCTTTCTTTTTTTTTTTTTTCTTTTTTCTTGCTCTTCATTGAATCATATGATTTAAATAGGTAGAAGTAAAAAAAGCAGTACCCAGGGGTGAACGACACCAAAATCAACACCAACATCATCAACCCCATCAACAGCAGAATAAAGGGTCAAGTAAGAACAGTAGTAATGGTAGTAGTAATAACAACAACCAGTTTAGGACAAAGAAGATTTTTGTAGGGGGCTTATCTGCTAACCTAACTGAGGAAGAATTCAAGAGATACTTCGAGAAATTTGGTAGAATTACAGATGTGGTTGTGATGTATGACAGTACAACTAACAGGCCAAGGGGGTTTGGGTTTATCACTTTTGATTCAGAGGAAGCTGTGGAAAGTGTGATGCAGAAGAGCTTCCATGAGTTGAATGATAAGTTTGTGGAGGTCAAGAAGGCTGTTCCGAAAGATGTGAATGGCAGTTTGAACAGTAACAGCAATCATAACAGTTATAACACGAGAGTGGGTGATGGAAGAGGGTCTCTGTTTGGCAGTTATCAAGGTGGTGTCTACCCAAATTATAGTCCCAGATATAGATTTTTCCCGGGTTATTCAATTCCATCGATGTCAAGTTATGGTGGCGGTGGAGGGTATTTTTATGGACCAGGCATGTATGGGGGAGGGTACCCTGTTGGAGGGTATGGTGGAGTTGGTTATGGGGTGGCTCCAATTGCAGCCCCATGGGGTTCTTGGAATAGTGTGGGGATGGGTGGTGCTAGACGGAGTCTATCACCTTGTGAAAATTCTGCTATGTATTATACTGGACATGTGAATGGCGGGGTTGGTGGGATAACGGGGATGGCCGCTGGTGGTTATTGTGGGATTGCAGGTCCCGTTGCAAACGGGAATTGGAATTATGGTGTTGGTAGTGATGCACAACCATCTGGTACAATACCTACACAGACGGATGGTAGCAAGTTGGAAGGCGATTCTTCAAGTTTGGGAGGGAGTCATGGTGCTGATGCCAGCCAATAGAATTAGAAAGGGCATTATAGATGATTTATGGCTTACCCGGTTGGCAATTCAGTTGGCTTCATTGTATGCTTGCCTCAGCATTAGAGGTTAGTAAATTAAATATGTGCTTAATGTTGAATGGTTAGTAATTTCTTTGAAGGTAATTCCATTGTCTATCAGCCTCCGTTTCAATAATTGTTTCTCTTGTAATATAATTCTCTATGAAATCTTGTTACTGCCTTAATTCTTTCTTTTCAATAAACTCATAAACAGGCAGAGAAATTTGGGATATCAAGTAGTTGTAGCGTTTTTTTTTTTCCTTTAACTTTATTACTGTTGTAGATTTATGGAAATGTATTTTTTATTGTGATTAAGCTTTTGTGTGGTTTGTAACTTTATAGGAGAATCTGGGTTATGGTTTGTTGCCTAAATGGTTTCATCCATTGCTTAGAGCTAAGCAAACATGATGTATATATCTTGAATGTCCCAGTGGCTTTATTTTTGGCCTGCCCTTCTTTAGATAGAAACCAGTTTGATTCTTGTTGGGCTTTCAGCTATTTGGTTGTTTCAAAGTGTGTACTAATGGCCAAAGCTGTATCCTAAAGACCGATGGCTTTATCTTTAGCCTGTCATTTTGTAGGAGTAAGTCAATTTGATTTTATAATTCTATGGAATCTGTGAGATTTTTTAATTGAAGGGACTCACCTCAATTGTATATGCTATTAAAGTTTTAAAAGGTTTGTGAGGCTTAACCTTGAGGATCAAATCCCATGATGCCCATGCCTTGAAACTTGTCTTGTGTTTGTTGCTTGCACTCTAGACAAATAAAATTAGGGACCTTGCCATGAATTGGAGATTAAAATTATTTACCTTTATGTTTTGAACTTATCATATATTAACACTTTTGGTGTTTTAAAACCCTTCTTGAATATCTATTTTACATTATCATTCCTCATAAATGTTAAGGGGATATGAAGTCACTAGTTTACAACACCTTTTTTTGTTCATATAAACAGAAAGGTAAACCTTAATTGCATTAATTTCTTGACTCAATAATTGCTTGCTGCTGCTGTATATTTAACTTGGAGGCCTGTTCTGTACTAAAAATATAATAATAATAATAACAATTTCATGATTATTGTATTTTATTTTTCATAACAACATAGATACTCTAATTTACAAGTTGGTAAACGTTATCTAATAGCTAGGGCTTGAAATTTGATAGGCTTCATCAAATATGCACTTTCAAATTTTTTATTAGGAGAATATATTTTTTTCCTTATCATTGCCCTTATTTTTACATTTTTTTTGTTTTATGGTGGTATATATATATATATTTTTTTTATTTGTTCAATAGAAATTGCATAGTCATAAGCATAAACTTGGTGTAAAGGATCGGCCGATCTCAAGTTGGATTGTCTGATGCAACTCGTTATCGGTTCGATCCTTCCTAGACATGATACATATGACGATCAAACTCAATCAATCTTGGTCAAACTCGTTCAGATGATAAGATCCATCTTGGCCGAGTCAAAACAAATCAGCTTGAGATAAGTAATTTATCCTTTTTTTTTTTTGTTCTTTTGGATCATTGTTTGACTTGACCGATCCTGATACGATCGTCGATCCTAAGCTTCACACTTTAGTATTTGAAGTTATTGCAAGTTTTACAATTACACTGTTAGTATACTCCTTTTATGCTAGGTGATTTGTATTGGCTTGTGATAATTGACATGGATGAAGCTTGATTTTGTACACATGATTTAGATTTGAATCTAAAATAACGTTTTTTGATCTTTATTAATGGAATCAGTAGTAGCTTAAAAAAAAATGAAACGTAAAATTGGTAAAAATCCAATCATTGCTGGGTTAGGATATAAAATTGGTTCCCATTTTATATTCTAAGGAACTGAATAGACAAACATGTATGTAATTTGCAGCAACAAGCAACCAAAAAAGTAGAGGGGAAATGTAAGAAGCTAAGTGATACAAGTATAAATTGTAGTAAGCAACAAAGGAAAAAAGATAAAGGAGAAATAAATTGCGTTGGAGAATTAACAGAATTGTTTTGATTCAGAATATCAAAAAGGGGATAAAGAAGAGTATTATAGGTGAGCACTTTATTTCTCCTTTGTTGCCCTTTTTCATTTTATGGTTGTTTCTTTTTCTTTTGTTGTTGTTGGTGTTGAAACATATATATCTATGAAAAAGGGATTTGAAAAGGCCATTAAATTTCGTTTCACATCCACCACGCATGGGCTGTTTTATTCCAACCATTCTGTGAGACCTGGCTCATACTGGCATATGTGTTAAAGTCATAAAGAGGTGTAGTAGAAGTGGCTTAATGAAAGAAGCAATGAATGCATGTTGTTGTAGAAATATTAATGGTACCTTGCGAGTCATGTGACTCAGCCAAGCCAAATAAATCACCGAGTCTTTTTTGCAGAGTAAACCAGTGAATCTTCCCTACTGATAGACTGGGAACTTGATTTTGGCATTTTTTTTTAGGGGCTTCTTGCTGTATTTAGAATGGGGCATTGGTTAATAGAAGCAAAAATGTTCATACTAACGAAACTTGGTTGAACCAGAGGATCCTTCAGCACCAACCATAGTGATACGGTTGTGATGCCATAGGAGACACGTAGGTTTCTATAGATTAGATGCGACCTATATTTTAGATAACAGTGGTATTGAGAGAGATTATAGAAATTGTTGCGACTCCTATTGTAGGTTATTTAGATGTTGGAGATGGGAGTCTCGGGAGTGATCATAGCTTGGAATACAGTGTGAGACCAAGCTCCAAGCGATAATGCGATTAATCAAGACTCTTCAATTGATAAGAAATTCATTATATGGGTGGGTGTGTAGAAGTAATTTCTGTTACCATCAATGTAGCTGTCATACACAGTAGCCTAAAGCAGACTCAATCTAGGATAGGTGGCAATAGCAGCAAAAAAGCATTCCAAAAATATCTATAACAAGAAGACAGAGAATCCGACCTGCCGGATTCGAAGCAGCGACCTAAGGATTTAACTGCAAGCATTTACCCCACTACAGTCCTCCGCTCTACCAACTGAGCTATGGTCGGTTTTATACAAATGATGTGAATAATACTGTTATGTAAGGAATAAGAATAGCGGTTAATCAAATAGGGTATCAATTGATCCGACGCACGATTACATGTAAGCTCGAAATTCATGATTCAAGATCCAACTAATATTCTAACTTTTAGATGTGCTTGCTTACAAGTTTAAAAGAAATAAGCAGCATGGGGCCCACAATCGAGCTTATATTCTGGCAAAACCTAGATGTAGGGTTATCAATGGTTCAGATCATGACACGAATCCAATATGAGTATAGTGGAGTTCAGTAAGATATTTTTGATCCAAAATCCGATGAAAATCCGAATTTAAACAACCTTATTTAATTGAATTGAATATGAATCTATATAAATTTGATTATATAATTAAAACTCATGAATTCTTTTATTTATATAGTGCATCACAGACTATCAGTCACATAAAAACATATCTATTCAATCACATACATTACTTTTATGTATTATAACTACATTGGATCATTATTCATGATACACCCTAACATTATCTTGTAAAAAAAAACACAAAAAAACCTTAGCATCCAGCATTTTCAGATCTAATCGGATTTTGAATTCGGACCATAATCAAATTCAAATAAAAATTACGAAGATCCGTCGGATTCGAATTCTAGTAGATTTCTTAACAAATCAAATCGAATTCAGAATCCGGATTTTTCTTAACAAATCAAATCGGATTCAGAATCCGCTTTGAATCCGATCCATTTACATACCTACCTACACATACCTGATGCTGGGTGGGCTCTACATACTCTTTTGAGATAACTGCCACTCATGATGTACAAAGTCTTACTTCTTGTTTCAACAAAAA
The DNA here is from genome assembly GCA_031762675.1 of Pachysandra terminalis. Taxonomy (NCBI): domain Eukaryota; kingdom Viridiplantae; phylum Streptophyta; class Magnoliopsida; order Buxales; family Buxaceae; genus Pachysandra; species Pachysandra terminalis. The sequence continues at coordinate 7,310 of JAUPMG010029784.1, read as the reverse complement.
GTTTGTTTAAAAAAAAAACACTAAAATAAGACCTACTCGAGCTTCCTAAGATGAAGTCAGATTTAAATCTGCCAATTAGTGCACTTCAAGCTTGTAACAAAAAAAATCACTTGATGCTATAAACGAATAGCCATGGAAAATAAAACACTTTAAAAAAATTAAAATCACCATGCACGTGAAACAGAATCTGATTGTCAAGCAGCATCCAAACATGCAATTAACATAACCAACTTTGACCCAAATAAATCTTGTTTATACCTGTTCCCTAATTCAATAATGAATTCTTTAATGGAAAAAGGCCAAATCTATATCACATTATGTTATGCAATCAATTCATTCATCCCATAATATTGGTCATTTATATACAGTGTAATAACCACAATCACCATACGTGACAAGTTATGAAAATACCAGATAATATACATAAACATCAACCACGCATACATCTCATGTTAATAGTGTTACATATCACAGGATCTACAAAGTGACAAGTATTAAAGTACCGCAATGCCAACACGCAATCAAGCTTCATGCAACTGGAGCTTTGCAGCAGATGTCAAGGATTTCATTTAGAGGGGCATGATCACCAGTCCCTTCATCTTTCCTTGCATATAACAACTGCTTCCCTTTGAAGACAAACATCCCACCCTAATAAGAAGGAAAAGATAAATATAAGGGACGGAATCTACGTAACCAACAAGGACCACCACCTCTAAATGAGACGATACTGAATTCGCACATAGTGGAGAGAAGAAAAGATATTACCTGTTGCAAGACACTACTCCTATCATCTGGGGTGGCTTCAACGGTATAGTTTTTCACAGCTTTCTGCAGAGCCTCAAATCTTGAAAACACCTTAGCCTGATTGATATATTGAAGCCATTCCATTAAGAAAATCCAATTATAAATCCCATATACTAAATTTATATCGAGAAAACAAGTTCCTTCCCCAGAAAAAAGGAAAAAGAAGATTACACTGGCCGGATTGAAGAATGTGCGACCAAAGCCATAATATAAGCCTAATATATCATATGCCTGGGGAGAGAAAATTTAGTATGTTGTAGCTTACGATCACTGATAGAAAAAGCATCGCAAATGGACATCATTAATCTAGAAGAGCTTGATAACACTTTGATACCTTGCGGTCAGGATCTGCATAAAGGCAATCTAATGGAAATGGTAGCTGCCATAAAACATCACCCGAGGGAAATAGATCAGATCAAAGGATCGAGAAAGCCAACAAAATACCATACACTAAGAAAATTTAAACATATAACTACACGCAGATATGCTTATATACTCCAATTCTATCATAACACACTTTCTTATATTTCAAGGCACTTTGGTGTTAAGAATACGATATGTGATGAAAGCAATTCCTCAGCTCAGAAATAGGATCAATACATACTCTAATGTTAATGCAGCTTCATATCCTAAACTTGAAGACAACTCTTGCTGCAACTAGAATCCTAGTTCAGGATGGTTATTACCACTCAGATCTGGTGTTAAGAAGTCATGTTAAATACCCATGAAATAAACTTGGGATCCAATTGAGCAGTTTCAGCCATTAACATTTGAGAAAATCCTTGGAGGATATGTGAAAACTCCATTTTCCGTCTTTATTGCTGTTGTTATTGTTATTTTACTGGGAGGGGTTAACACAAGAAACATGCTGTAGCTATATAACAAGAATAACATCTAATGAATAATCAATCAATTAATACTGCTTTTCCTTAAGTAGTTGGGATTGGTAGCATCATACCAGTCTGGGATATCGAAAGCCATATCTTCAATCAAATTATAAGCTTTTATGGCCTTCTTAATCAACCAAATCAATGTACTCTGACATTCCCCCTCGACTTTTTATGACCTTCAATTTGCACAAAGTCAAGCCTCCTCACTGGTATTGCATTCATCTTTGTTTGGTATGGCCAAACCATTCCATTCGGTTCTCTTCTATTTTATCTCTTTTGGGGGGTTGCTCCCTGACATTCTCAAATGCATTTATTCCTAACCCTACATTTCCTATTCTTCACACTCATTCATCTCAGCATCCTCATCTCAGCTACAGTAATCTTGTAAGGATTCTCACATCCTACCGCTAAACATCTGTATTTTCTTAGACACAATGATAACCTTAGCAAACTTAATTAGACATGGATCGTCATGCACATATGAGCAATTCATAAGTGTATGTCAATGTGTATCATACATATCATGTAAATAAAAGGCATGTAACAAAATCTTGAAAAAATATAATTAAATAGCTAGAAATTTTATTTCCTCTTCATGGACATCATAGATGAACAAAAACGTTAAATGTGCATCTACAACAATTTCATATAACACCAATACAGAAAACTCAATCTGCTACTGAAATATTAATTCCTTAATTTGCCTGTTCACATATATATTTTCATTAACTATTAGCTAGAATGGTTCTTAATGTCTATCGTTGGTACTATTTGATTTTAAACATCGTCATCAAATAATACTTTTTTTTTCTTTTGATGTATAACAATTTATCTTGCAATATCTGACCTAATTCTCACTCGTCATTTCATACTTGTGTCCTCACTCACCATGATCCAACTTTCATGATGCAACACCTATTTTTTTTTTTTACTTCTGTGACTTTCATCGGGACAAAAAAGGAAAAAATGTAGAATGGAAGTTAAGCCTCAGTTTTTCTAACTGCATGACCACTATAAGAACTTAGCCTAAAAATGAGCTATCATTTAGCGCGATTCGCCGATCCCCTAAAGCTCTCAACTTCCAATTATCTTCCGGGCATATATAGACAATCAGAACCAAAATTAAAAAAATGGCAATAGGATATATGATTTGAAAGGACGGGACTGAAAACATAAACCAAGAGAAACAAAATCAACCTTAATAACACAGTAAATCATGCTAAGCATTCACAGGATTCCCAGTAATGTTAGTAATCCAGGATGCAAGAACTACACATAACTGAAATTGAATGAAAACAGAAGTGCAAAAACATTAGTCAGAGGTTTCATCACAAGCCAGAGAGCATGGACTAGTCTCCTAGGAGACATCAGAGAGAGAAAGCATAGGCTGAAAAATGGAAACAATAATGAAAATATACAGGAACATGGAAAGATAAAGAACTTCATCATGAAAGTTTCTTTCAGTGGGACATTATCTTGTACTTGCTCCTGGGACAGAATAAAGTTAGTTACCACGTAATGAACAGACAGAAAAGATAAATACCCGCTCAGCAAGAATACGAGCTTTGTCAGGTGTACCAACACCAACTGCAATTAGTTTCACGCCAGCCGAATCAAATCTCAACTTTGACTCTTTCAAAGAGGAAGCAAGTTCCCAGCTTGGAAGAAGAAAATTAAATGAAAGGAAATAAAAAACAAGGGATACAATTAGATTTTACAAAGTAAACATAGATATTCATATTCAAGTCAGAATCTATATTCTTATCTATTGGCAGTGAATTGTACTTACCAGCAAGGGCATCCAAAATGCCTCAAAAGAGCAACTGCAGCCATTCCCTGAAAGTGAAAAAACAAATTTATAAGGCTTAGATTGAGGGCAGAAATAATAAAGGAGAGACTAGATATTATATGATCACCTTTGCATGCCTATACTAAATAATATAGAGAAAATTACCTATATATCCTACGTTAGAAGAGAATCTACTAAAACATCTTGTCTAACTTTGAAATAACCTTTCAAATGACCTTTATAATTTACCGAATAGTCTTGTCTTCTCTTTTTTTTTTTGTTTTTTTGGAAGCTACCCTTATTTTTTCTTTTCTTATCATTATTTGACTTGTACTTCATAATAGACGGACTTGTACCTCACCATAAAGGGACTTGAGGCAAATTCAAGTACATGTGGCAAGTTTACAATGAACGGACTTGTACCTCACCATAGAAACTTGTAGCCAACAATAAAGATGGTATATTGGTCATTTTAACATCTGTCCTGTAACAGAACATGACAGAGGATTGTTTGGTTATTTCAAAGTTAGACAGGACATTTTGGTAGATTTGTTTCTAGAGTAGGGGTTATAGGTAGTTTTCCCTATAATAAATGACAATTTTCGCATGCCAATAGGAGAGAAAAGCCCAAGTTCTCGCTTCTTAAGGGAAGAGGATCTTCTGTGAACCTGAGCTACGTGAATCTCACACGAGGTTGACACTTATCCCCAGGTGAACCCCACTAAAGGGTGACTTACATTTCTAAAATCCTAAGAAACCCATAAACCCTAAACCGGCTTCTACCTTAGAGGGTGATGGCCATCCTTTTTGTGGACCTGCCTGGGACAGGTGTCAACCTTGTGTGAGGTTCACACAGCCCAGGTTCACAGAAGATCTTCATCCCTTCTTAAGTAGCTTGTGTTGGGTTTGTGGAGCTTGAGCTGGATCTTATTTGCCCCCACGTCATTATGCACGGTGCGAACCACGGGTCGAGCTGCACGGTCAGCTCGCGGGGGGCACGGGGGCAGCTACCCTGCGGCGGGTCAAGCTGCGCTGTCAGTTTGCGAGGGTTCGGGGTTAGCGCCCCCGACCCAGGTCAATTTTCTATACCCGGCCCGACAAGTCCTATTATAAATATAGAGTTTCCACTTTCAGATTTAGGTTTTCATAAGGTTTCTGTCAGATTGTAAAACTTCAAGAATATAGTTGATTTCTGGTGCGCTTCGTGGACATAGGCAACCACGTTAAATATGTGTGTGTTCTTCGTTTCTTTATTTTCTGTCTTTCATTTTAAGTTTACTTTACTTGTTTCTCTTGATTCATCGCATCTCAAGATCTGGGAACTCTTGACGAGTTTATTAGATTGATCTACGCGAGTTTGGATTGATCTAATCCCAACAGCTTGCCTAAGCATTGTCACAAACTAAAAAAATTATCATCCACCCATCATATGAGAAAACATTTCTCTTTACAGAAATAAATTAGGGAAAAAATGCAACAAAAGCAATAGATAGCTTGTCCCGCAAATGCAATTTTCTCATAAAATCTGCGTCCATTGATATATTTATATATATATATATATATATATATATATATATATACTGGTAACGTTGACAAAAAAACAGAACATGTAATGATATGTTAACTACATCTTGTGCGGATTAGAAACGAAAAGGCTCCATGGATTAGAAATAAATAGAACAATCACAGCAATCATCCATTATAATGTGTGATAAGGTCCCAAACAAGAGCGATTAAAGCAAAGTGAAGGAATTCTGTTCTTCAAAATTCTCAAGAAAACATTGCAGGGATGTCCCTGACAAGAATCCCTCCCGAATTGGTGGTACACAAATAGCTTTAAGGCAAATCAGAAATATCCTAAACAACGTTTACCTAAGAAAATCAAATGAAATGAAAGAGTTCCGATGATAAACCTCTTCCTGATCCCAAAGATCCTTAAACATGACGGAATCACCGACTGCAGTGAAAATGCTAACATCGCCAAGAATCTCAGCAATGCTCCCACTGAAATCAGATGGAGAAGCTCTTGCAGTAAAACGAAGTCTACTGCTCTCCTTCGTCAATTTCATCGGAAGGAGATTAGTGAATGAAACAGGAGACGGAGAAGGAGAAATCGCCGGAAATTTAGAAAGAGATGACGAAGTATGAAGAAAGCGAGGTTGTTGAAATAAAAAGCTTTGTGGAGAAAACAGGGCCATGGCTTCGAAATTTACTTGAAACGATCCAAGTCGAAGCGAACCCTAACTATCAGACAGAACTTTCGTGAATAAGGCGCGAATTTGCAGAGGACCAGAGATCGAAGTTTTTGTGAGGCGGGAGAACTGTCCAGCAATGTCCATCGTCCAAAAAAAAACGAAAGGAAAGGGCAAAAAGAAAAAGAAAAAAGAAACAATAGAAATCTGTAACAATCTAGTCGCTGGATGGCCTGGGCTTTGGCCAGTGCCTTTGCCAGGACGGGCTCGACCCGTTAACCGTGCACTAAGGGTCGACTATGGGTCGGATTTATATCCGATTTCGACTAGTAAATATCGAAATCCGATGGGTCGAATATAGATCTTAATATTTATGTCCGATGAAAATTGTATTTGAATATGAATTCGATCTAGATTCGTTAGATTTTATAAAACTTTTAAGATTTATTTATCCTTAAAAAAAAGCGCATATTTAGAATTTGCAGTCATTGGCATATTTCAGTCAAATACAGATGGACCGAGTTTTAATATGAATTTTTTTTTTTGGTTTCTCAAGGTATTCCCAGGCTTCACCCAGGACTACTCTTCCAAGGTACGATCGGGTGTCGAAGCGGGACTTTTCCCACCAAGGTTTGTTGCATCCACAAGGAAGCCCTATGAATTAGCTATGTATAATATTTTAATCTGGATAAATCTCATATGTATTATATTTTGTCACATGTAATTATGGGCATCAAAACTTTTTTTCTTTTTTTTCATTTAATACATAGAAAAGATGTTAATTTCTAGGTGAAGCCTCTGTTTATGTCATGTAAAAGATGCCTTTAGGATTGAAACTTAATATATGACCAACGAGCTGGCTGCCCAAGCCTGAGCCTCACACGAGGCATAGTTCATAAGTCATCTCGTGTTGTGCTTAGGATATATAGAAATTTTTAGGCACGACACAGCATAGAAGGTAAAATAGTTGGGCCAGCCCGTGTGTGTGCCGATGGACGCAACTGAGAGGATTGATAGAATTTTCAAATATAAGTAGAGTTCTCCAAATAAACTTTTACGTGTAAGATATCTATCAAAACACGTATCTCTCTATATGTCAATTAGCTAGACCTACCAATTTTATCAGTCATTCCTGCCCACAGATTACCATGCATAAAGTTGAAATGGACATAAAGGGAAAGTCCAAGTCATTATAAATACAAGATTACAAATAAACTAACTTTAATTGAATCCTAATAGTAAATCATCGTTTAATATGTATGATACATAAAATGTGTATCATTGTCTCAATGATACAGTTCTATAGTAGTGTGCTTGTATAAGATAACGATTCTTAATGTCAAGTCTTATAATATTAATTAATTTCTTCAAGATAATGAGTGTCCTAAACACATTTAGGGGTGTACAATGAGTTGTGCCGTGGCAAATTTTTGGTACCTCAAATCTGGCACAGCCTGGTCCGGTTGTGCTTGGCCTGCGCTTCAGCTTGTCTTGGGCAAGTCGGATCATGTTGTGTTATATCGAGCTATAGAACTTACGCGCAACACAGCTTATAAACTGTAATGACCTAAACTCATTAAAATTTATTAGTCATTTTATTTTCATTTTTATTTATAAAATTTTAATTATTATTAA
>JAUPMG010029763.1:0-14738 GCA_031762675.1 Pachysandra terminalis | reverse complement strand
AATAATTTAAATGAAAATAAATAATTAATAATAATAATTAATTAGGAAATATTCCTTTAAGGGTCCAGGTCATTACAGTTGGCGATCAGTAGATATTCGTGGTAATGAAAGCTATTTAGCGTTGGCATCATTGAGGCTATTAGTCTTAGTACTTTCAAGGTCCTCGAACCTTAGTACTTTCGAGACTGTGTGACGTTCTACGCCGTCGAGGTTCCCTCTAGACGGAGGTAGTATCACCTTCTACGTCTTAGAGCATCGCTCTAGACGGAGGTAGTATGTCCTTCTGTCTCAGAGCTTCGCTCTAGACGGAGGTAGTATCACCTTCAATGTCGTTGAGCATCGCTCTCGACGGAGGTAATATCGCCTTCAACTTCGTCAAGCCTCGCTCTAGACGGAGGTAGTATCTCCTTCAATATCATCGAGGTTCCCTCTAGACGGAGGTAGTATCACCTTCTACGTCTTAGAGCATCGCTTTAGATGGAGGTAGTATCTCCTTCTATGTCTTAGAACTTCGCTCTAGACAGAGATTGTATCACCTTCTACGTCTTAGAGCTTCGCTCTAGACGGAGGTAGTATCACCTTCAACGTCGTTGAGCATCCCTCTAGACGGAGGTAGTATCGCCTTCAACGTCATTGAGCATCGCTCTAGGCGGAGGTAGTATCGCCTTCAACGTCGTCGAGCCACGCCCTAGACGAAGGTAGCATAGCCTATGACGTCATCGAGCGTCGCTCTAGACGGAGGTAGTATCGCCTTTTACGTCGTGAAGCATCGCTCTAGATGGAGGTAGTATCGCCTACGACCTCATCGAGCATCGCTCTAGACGGAGGTAAGTATCGCCTATGACATCATTGAGCATCACTTTAGACGGAGGTAGTGTTGCCTTCAACGTCGTTGAGTATCACTCTAGAAAGAGGTAGTATCGCCTTCAACGTCGTCGAGCATCGCTCTATATGGAGGTAGTATCGCCTACGACATCATCGAGCATTGCTCTAGACGTAGGATAATATCGCCAACGACATCATCAAGCATTGCTCTAGACGGAGGTAGTATCGCTTTCAACGTCGTCGAGCATCGCTCTAGACGGAGGTAGATTCGCCTACGACGTCATCGAGCATCACTCTAGACGGAGGTATCATCAACGTCTTACATCATCAAGGGCTGTCATTCCCCTTCAGGCGTAAATCCATATCAATGTGTCGACGCCTTACATCATCCAGGGCTGTCATTCCCTTCGGGTGTAAATTCATATCGACGTGTTCTCCGAGACGCATCTCTTTCGTAAACGTGAGGTGCACCTCTAAGACTCAAGAACCCAAGGGGTTGTCCCATCGTAGGTGAGCACCCTCGAGTATGACTTGAGAGGATGTCCCAGCACAAGTGGGGCTCTCAAGAACAGGAGGGGTTGTCCCATCACAGGTGGGCACCCTCGAGTTTGAGTTGAGAGGATGTCCCAGCACAAGTGGGGCTCTCAAGACTCGGAGGGGTTGTCCCATCGCAGGTGGGCGCCCTCGTGTATGACTTGAGAAGTATTTCTGCATCGGCATCATGCTATAAAGGGCTATCCCGCTATGGAGTACCTGTTGATATTATCTTCATTGCATATTCATTGTAGTATTGATCATCCTGTGATTTCTGTAATATAGGGTCATCACAGTAGCTCACTACCTTCTCCCTGTATCTATGTCTTGGTCATATATTCCTTGAACCGACTGGGGTTCTTCCTTAGTAAGTTTCCGAGGGTTATACACATAGGTATCAGTGGGGATCTTGCTACGTATCGGTCATAGTTCTGACACGTGGTAGTCTAATATTGGGCTATCTGCCCTTACCATTTTTCATATCTACAATATGTATAACTGAATAAGTACTGAAAAGAATCTAATTTATGTAGAATACATAATTACAAACCACATAATGCAGTTCTCTCCTATTCTCACCAGGATTGTATCAATGAATGCAATTCCTCTCAACTAATCAAATATATGATTCAACATACTTAATGATAACATGCAATTTAAGTGCCTCACACACAAGACAATCACACAATTCATACATAAGAAAATGATATGCATGTTATTTAGTATTCGTATGGTGTATGTCTACTCTAGATCTATCTCAGTTTTTCAAGTGTCATTGTGAACCACCCCACTTGTTGAGCGACTGACAAGAGATATTTTACGAATGTACCATAGTTTTGGGGCTCACAACCCATCGGGCACAATCCCTGAACCTATATTTTTTTATCACGGAATGAATCCAGGGGATCACAGCCTTCAGCACAAAACCTCCCCAATGGAACATTACCAGCATATGACCAAACAGCAGTGGGTTACTCTAATTTAGACTTTGATAGTTTGCTATCAATTCATGGCCTATTAGGATCTATCCCCTTACCTATCACATCACATTCTTTAATGTCTATTAGCATACCAAGGTACTTACTCACATGGAACTCTCATGTGCTTAATCTCACATAGCCATCCCGGTTAGGTAGTTTCAATGCACTCAGGTAGATTGATTCTATTATTAATGCAAGTCAAACCAAACATAATTGATCATTATCAAATGCATAAAATTCAACAAGCAAACACATGACACACATTCTCATGTTCTAATATTACAATCAGCATACCTCTCAAGGTACACAACACACTTATGTATTTAATGTAAATATATACATACACACACACACACACAGATATATATATATGGTAAATATGCATCCTTACTTGTAAACCAATGGATGTATGATCATAAGACCATCATTCCACTAGTGCATAATCAAATCCACACACATCCTTGGAAGTCAATATCAATCACATTCACACAATCCTAGCATTTATACATCATAAGCAACTCAAGGTGACATCACACCTATCATTCAAGGTATTTAACTCAAGGATTAACCTATGGATAACACACATCATTGTAAATTAACAATCCATCATTAGAAAAGCATTCCAAGTCATAATGCAATAATTCAATCATTTCATGAATGGTTGGGAAAATCCCTACTATACAATTGTCCCTAGGCTAACCTCGTGACTTAGGTAGACCTCAGATAGGGGTCTGGGTATGCCTAACTTTTCAATGTTTGGTCAAATACCTCAATACTCTCCCAGTAGGTACTACTAGATGTATTGGTCATGTCCACATTCATTTTGGCCTAACCAACGCCCTTGACACACCCTTTCGCAGCTTTGTTGGCATGTCAAGATTCTTAAAATTTGGGGGATGTATCTCCCCTTCCAAGTGTGGATCCCAATGAACATGGATAGACAGAAGATCAACTAATCTTCACTTAAGTCGAGGCTTTGATATACCTAGGGTTTGCTGAAGCTCCTCTAGTCATCTACCTAATTTGATCTTCGATGGATCCTCGGTTTATCGAGGATTTCTCGGCAACCTAGGTCGAGGACCACCTGTTAGTCTAATTTATTTCGGCAAGGGCCTCAGTTTATCAATGGAATATCGACAGCCTAACTCAAGGACCCTCTATGTGTGTCTGTTACCTTCGGCAGACCTTCGGAAAAGCGAGGGGTCTATCGAACTGGTGATTTATAATATTTGTGGGAGTTTGGTCTCTGAAAATCCTACGTGGGTAGTTTAAGGGCCTTTTCTCCTTCGTAATGGGTTCATCACCTCATCCTTCACTTCCTCCTGACTATTTCACCACTTCTAGGCTAGTAACCCTAATGTATTTCCTACGGTTCTACCTCATAATATATGATGGGTTCTACCATCATGTTCAGGGTATTAGAATTAGGTTTTACATATAATAGGTTAAGGAAGGTCAACGAAACATTACATAGCCATTTAACCACACTTAGATGTGCTTTTATGCTTAAATACCAAGGAGTTTGAAGGGAAACTCATCAGGTATGCTGCAAACTCCCTTGTCGGTTTTTCCTTCACCTCCATGACTGTTTAGATCTCCTTCCAGCAGTCTTTAGGGTTTCTCACGAAATTCTATGGGTTTCTAATTTTGTAAGGAGTAGTTATACTTCCTAAGTAGCTAGATGAATCTTAAACCCTAGTCATAGGTGCAAACTATTCTAACCCCACTAATTGGGTTTAGTTAATGAGCACTTGATTCAATCTAAACCTAGTGTGGTTTAGCACTTAATTAAATTAGAGAGCTAAGTCTATTTCTCCCTAATCACTAACTAAACCACCTAGTCAAGTCTAAGGCTTTTATTGTAACTCTTTAAATTACCATCTTACCCTTTTAATAAAGAATTTCCTTATTCTAATTTTCGAGGTCTTACAATCTTCCCCTCTTAAATGAATTTCGCCCTCAAAATACGTACACATCTGCGATATAAACTAAGTTCAAAAGTAAACATTAAGAGTTAGTCTATGATCATAATTCATCCCTAAAGTAATTTTATCCTAAATAGTATGACTAAAGTTACTACATTAATCCGTCAAAGAAATTAAACTTGTACACACTGGACAATTAAACAATCCAAAAGATCCAGTCATTAGTTCTCTGCCACAACTCTATGGAAAATTAACAAACACAAAGAAACTCAACCATCTAGACCTGGGATTGGAAGTGGGGGAATAAGATCTCTATCTTTGCTGCATCCAAATATGCTCTGAAGGAACTGCATCGCTCGGTCCACTGTTCTCTGGAGTCATGAAATTTCCTTCCTTGTTTCCTGATGCTCCCTCCTCATCTTAATGCGACCTCTCTTCACCTCAATTCGCAAATCTATTGCTGCTCTCTCCAATGCTGCCATCCTAGGATATGTGTCCATGCCTCTCTGTAAAAAGTGGTGCCTAGGGGGAAAGCTCTCCGTAGGTGCTGGAGAAGTAGAAGCTCTAGCCTACTGCTCCTGTTTTGGCTACTGCTGCTAGTGGTACTATTCGGGAAAGTACCTTGCTCTTACGTAATGGAAGCCCATAAGGAGAAGGTTAGCATCCCCAAAAGGATGAGTAACAGAGACATTGCTTTTGTGGGGAAAAATAATTCCCCAATACTAGGCTGCAGCATTTATCAGACAAGGCAAACGAAGGTCACCCTTCCTAGCATTCTCGACATACCTAATGATGTGGGCCATGATGAGATAGGGTAGGCATACTCTTTGGCCAGTAGCCATGTGGTACAACATTTGGAACATATAGAGAGTTAGGTCGGTTTTGTTTCCAAACCTAGGATACATATTCTTCGTGAAGACATTGTGCAGGATCCTGTATAAGGCTAGCAAATCAGTGGAATTGAGGAAATTATCATTTCTCCATCAGACTACTTGGCCACACATGGCCTCAGTTGCCCTAGGTCGTTCAGCAAGAGGAAGATTAGGTAACCTGGTTGCCACGCCCCAGATCTCGTGGCATGAATCCCTAGGTAGGGTGGCACGGATCTCAAGGTGAGACCTTCAGGATCCACGCATGGACCGCGAATTGCTACCAAACCACAAGCGAGAAAAATAAAATTAATAATTTACCTGCATTGAATACTACATCAGAGTGCAGAAGTCTATCAAAATCTGTCAAGTTGAAAATTAAACTATTACAAACTACATAAACAATCATAGGCTTCAGCTGAGCCTAGATCAATATGGTTTCATAACTAAATCCCTAAATAAAGTCATACCTCAAAAGAGTAAATGTAGCATCTTCACAAAGGTTAACGACAGCTGACTCGCAACCTACACAATTTGCTGTAACATAAAAACATAATCACAGCTAGAAATATCCAGAACTCTCCAATCAACAGGAGGTCCCACCATACAATCACAAGACAGCCAAGAAAGTAAAACAACCACAAGTTAGCAACATCCTCTAGCACTCTTCCCATCCTACAACATGAGTAGTTGCGTGAGACATTGATGCCCAGTAAGCGTAATGACAGTTACCCGTTCTCTTATGGAAATCAGATCAAAGGGTTAGTACAACATTAACCATAGTATTAAATGAATGTTTTTATATGAAATGGAATAAATGAATCAATCAATCACTTGATCTATAGTGGATGCAATGAGAACAAATAATCATGATGAAAATGCTAAGTGAATGAACCAAACTAACGTATCCTGATAAGTGGACCTCAACACGAAGGTTCTCAACCAAAATCAATTCAGGACATCATCCTAGGGATCGCCGGAAGCCCCATCATCATTCTAGGCGCTAACCCATGGTATGAAATCCACCATATACTAATTTACAAGTGCACCATACTCAAGAGATAGCGAACCTATATAGGATCTCGCAAGCATCCTACCATTTTTTAAGTGGGCCCTTTCTCCCCACGGGTAGTCAACCCTCTGGAGGCTTTTCTCAATTTCTTCGTAGATTTTCACCTCCTGGTTCACTTATCATTTAACCTCAGTCTAGCATGTTATGCATTAAACTACGATTCCAAATGAAGATAGACAACGAAAACTATCCATGTGCCTATACACGCGGATAATCTGATTGTCAACCATCATAAGCTTCCTATAAGTTATCACACCACAATAATCATAAAATTAGTAACCCATGTTATTTCTAAGTCACATCCATATCAGACCTGAGGTGGGATGATGGTCACAACAACAACTTCAGAACGCCTAGTTTGACACTCGCAGGTAGGCTAGATCCCTTCAGGTCAAAAAACTAGCTTTTGGAACTCAAGCGCAACCAATGGCTGAAGCCCTTCACCATCCACCCAAGGAATTCACAAAAATCCTCTTTACTGTGCAATATACCAGTTCGTCAGTAGGGTGGTTGGTGGATCGAACCCTGCCGAATAGCAAATTAACCCTAAAAACTAGTCTCTGTCGGTAGGGAGGTCAGTGGACCGAACCCTTTCGATCTCTCTGTGTATTTTACAGCTGTTTGGTAGGGTCATCGGTGGACTGACGTCTACCGAATAGCAAAAATGGCCTAAAATTTATATTCTGTCGTTGGACCGATGCCTGCCGAAATCACTTCGAAACCACTCGAAATCAAGCAAGAATCATGCTAAACAAGTTCTAGGATAGAAATCATCATATAAACCACAAAATATCATGGATCTAATCACAACTATTGTCACATCTAATCAAATCACAAAAATAGAGCACGAACACGTGATCTCAAATTCATAATCGTACTACACCATCACACATATTACCTGGTCGTTTTTGTCGCTTGATGATAGCTTTACGAAGTTCTTCCTCTTCCTCTATACAGGCTAGCATCTGCAATTACAATCTTAGTGCACAATCAAACTAACAGCAATCTCTTTCTTTTCTTCTCTTCTCTTTTCAGCCTCTCTCTCAATCCATAACTCAGATCTAAATCAAAGAGGGAGAATGAGGTGAGAATGGAAACCCCCAAACCCTAGAGCCTCTTACCATTCTCCCCATCTTTCCTGCCAAAACCGTCACCATGCACGATCAGCACATAGCTGATCACGCGCCAGCTTGGTTGATTGAATTTAATAATTCATTCAGCCCAAGAGTTCTTGTATTACCCACACAGCCCCCAATCATCAAACTTATATTACACAGTACCCCTTATCATAATTCAAACACATATTATTTACCAAATAAACCCAGAAAATTACCAAATAATTATTTAAAATTTAATAAGTACAATTGGACATCTTTTAGTGGATTTGGGTCCTTACAACCTACCTACCTCCCTTAAAAAAATTTCCTCCTCGAAATTGCGTACCTCAATCCATGACTAGGTGTGGATAATGTGCTCAAATCTCCGACTCTACTTCCCAAGATGCTTCAGTTTAATCATGATGCCCCCACTAGATCTTCACAAGTGGTATAGTCTTTGTCTGCAACACTTGCTCTTTTTGGTCTAGGATCCACATCGGCTTCTCGACGTAGGTCACATCTTCACGAAGTTGTAATTGCATCCAATCCAGCACATGCGAAGGATCTGGCTCGTATTTTCGTAGAAGAGACACGTGAAATACAACGTGAATGGCTAACAACTGCGGCGGTAAGGCCACCCGGTATGCTACTCGTATGATCCACTCAAGTACTTCAAAAGGCCCGATTAAATGCAGACCTAGCTTCCCTTTCTTGCCGAATCGCATCACGCCTTTCAATGGTGAAACTTTGAGAAACACGTGAGCTCCAATAGAAAACTCTAAGTCTTTTATTTTCTTATCTGCATAGCTCTTCTGTCTGCTCTGTGCTATCTTCAATCTTTCTCGAATGAGCTTCACCTTCTTTGTAGTCTGCTGTACAAGTTTAGGTCCCAAAATGCTATCTTCTCCCACTTCATCCCAACACATTGGTGAACAACACGATCGGGCACGCAAAGCCTCAAAAGGTGCCATGCCTATCCTCACATGGAAACTGTTGTTGTAATAAAACTCTTCTAATGGTAGATGTTCTCCCCAACTGCCGCTGAAATCCATCACGCACTCTCGCAACATATCCTCCAGAACTTGGTTGACTCTCTTGGTCTAACCATCCGTCTGTGGGTGATAAGCTGTGTTGAAATCCAACCTCGTGCCCACTGCTTTCTGTAGTGCCTCCCAAAATCTGGACGTGAACAAGGATCCCCAATCTGAGATGATGCTAACTGGAACACCATGTAATTGTACAATCTCGCTTATGTACAGTCTCGCCATCTCATCAGTTGTGGCTGAAGTCCGTACTTGTAGAAAACGCACAGACTTGGTCAATCTCTCTATGATTACCCAAATCAAATCTAGACTGCCTCGAATCTTCGGTAGTCCAACCACGAAGTCCATAGTGATATGCTCTCACTTCCACTCAGAAATCAGTAGCAATTGTAGAAGTCTTGTTGATCTCATGTGTTCGGCTTTCACCTGCTGACAAGTAAGACACCGTGACACATACAATGCGATTTCCCTCTTCATTTCTAGCCACCATAAATTCTAACGTAGATCCCGATACATCTTCGTACTCCTCGAATGAATGAAGTAGCGTGACTGCATTCATTCATCAATCATCTCTGTGCACTACCCACTCGGGTTGCTGTCGTCTGCTGCAAGTGACTGCAAATCTAGATCATTCTTCTGACTCTCTGCAATCCGCTGCTCTAGTGATGGTTTGGCTGCAAGACTAAGCAAATAGCCACATTGCTGCTGGCCCAATGGCTGAGCTCCCAAGTCTGAGATAACCTCCTGTATGCTCCATTCCTATATCATCAACCGTGCTTGAACTCCATGCTGCTTGCGGCTCAAAGCATTTGCTACCACATTTGCCTTCGTAGGATGGTAGTTGAGTGTAGAGATATAATCATTCACAAGCTCTAACCACCTCCTCGGGCGCATATTCAAATCCTTCTGTTTGAAAATATATTTCAGACTCTTGTGATCTGAAAATAGCTCAAACTCCTCTCCATAGTGATAGTGCCTCCACAGTTTTAATGGAAAAATCAATGCGGTCAACTCTAAGTCATGAGTAGGATAGTTTCAATCATGAACTTTAAGTTGCTATGACGCATATGCTTCGACATGACCGTCCTGCATCAGTACAACTCCCGAACCCTGCAGTGATGCATTCGTGTAGACCTCCATCTGTCCTGCAACAGGTACCACGAGAACAGGTGCCGAAGTCAATCCCTTCTTCAGCTCTTCGAATGCGGACTCACACTTATCATCCCAGATAAACTTTACTTCCTTCCAAGTCAAGAGAGTCAATGGTGCAGCTATAGAGGAAAATCCCTGGATAAATTTCCCATAGTACCCCGCAAGACGTAGGAAACTCCTAATCTCAGACGCATTCTTAGGTCACTCCCACCCAAGAGCTACCTCAACCTTGGCTGGATCCACAGAACTGCCACTCCTGGATACCACATGTCCAAGGAACTTGACCTCGTTGTCACACCCCAGATCCCGTGGAACAA
This sequence comes from Pachysandra terminalis, assembly GCA_031762675.1. Lineage (NCBI taxonomy): Eukaryota > Viridiplantae > Streptophyta > Magnoliopsida > Buxales > Buxaceae > Pachysandra > Pachysandra terminalis. The sequence goes on along the minus strand of JAUPMG010029763.1, from coordinate 4,924 downwards.
ATCCCTAGGTAGGGTGGCACGGATCTCAATGTGAGACATTCGGGAGCCACACATGGACCACGGATTGCTACCAAACCACAAGCAAGAAAATAAAAGTAATAACTTACTTTTATTGAATATAGAATCAGAGTGCAGAATTCTATAAATTTGTAAAAATCAAAGTTAAACTATTAAAAAACATCAACAATCATAGCTTCAGCAGAGCCTAGACTTACAAGGTTCATAATAAAAATCCCTAAACAACCATTCATCGAAATGAAGTTATTGTATCTTCTCCACAAAAATTAAGAACTTCAGCTAAGTCGTAACCTACACAATTCGTTATACAATAAAAACATAAGAACAGCTAGAAAGATCCAGAACTCTCCAAACAATAGGAGGTCCCACCAAACTATTACAAGACAACCAAGAAAATAGAGTAGCCATAAGTTAACTGCATCCTCTAAAATTCCTCCCATCTTGCAACATGAGAAGTTGCGTGAGACATTGAATGCCCAGTTAGCATATGACAGTTACCCGTCCTTTTATGGAAATCAGATCAAGGGTTAGTATACAATAATCATAATGCAACAGGCGTAATTTAATATGGAATGGAATGAATCAATCAATCAATCACATGATCTATGGTGGATGCAATGAGGACAAACAAACATGATGTAAATGCTAAGTGAATGGACCAAACTAACGTATCCTTATAAGTGGACCTCAACACGAAGCTTCTCAACCAAATCAATTCAGGACATCGTCCTAGGGACTGCCGGAAGCCCCATCTTCATTCCAGGTGCTAGCCCATGGAATGAAGTCCACCATATACTAATTTATGAGTGTACCATACTCAAGGGGTAGCGAACCTGTATAGGATCTCGTAAGGATTCTACCCTTATTTAAGTGGGCCCTTTCACCCCGCGGGTGTAGTCAACCCTCCAGAGGCTTTTCTCAGTTTCTCCGTAGATTTCCACCTCCCGATTCACTTATCATTCAACCTTAGTCTAGTATGTTATGCATTAAACTAGGATTTCAAATGAGGATAGACAACGGAAACTATCCACACGCCCATTCTCGCGAATAATCCGATTACCAACCATCATAAGCTTCCTATGAATTATCACACCACAATAATCGTACAGTCGGTAATCCAAATCATTTCGAAGTCACATCCATAGCAGACCTAGGGTGCAATGATGGTTTCAACAACAACTTTGGAACACCTAGTGTGACTCCCCGCAAGTAGGCTAGATCCCTTCAAGTCAAAACTAGCTTCCGAAACCCAATCACAATAAATGGCCGAAGCCCTTCACCATCCACCCAAGGAATACACAAAAACCCTCTTTACTGTGCAATATTTCAGTTCATCAGTAGGGTGGTTACTCTTGCCAAATAGCAAAATTGTTCTAGAAATCAGTCTCTGTCGGTAGGGTGGTTGGTGGACCGAACCCTACCGATTCCTCTGTGCATTTATCAGCTGTTTGGCAGACTCATCAGTGGACTGATGCCTGCCGAATAGAAACTTTTTCCTAAAAACACCTCTCTGTAGGTGGGGTGGTCAGTGGATCGAACCCTGCCGACAGTGCCAGATTCTCGATAAATTTATGGGTTGCAAATTTCTACTCCATGTATTCAAATCGAATCAAAAACACACAAAACAATCTAAACACATTCGAGGATAGAAATAATCATAAAAACACATGTTTACAAGGATCTAATCATGGTTAACATCATAATCGCATAAATCATTAAAGCAAAGCATAAACACAATCAATCTCAGATTCATAATCGAACTACACCGTCAACACAACTTACCTAATTGTTCTTGTCTCTTGATGATAGCTTTCCGGAGTTCTTCCTCTTCCTCTCTATGAGCCGGTGTCTACGAAATACAATGTTCTCTTAGTGCACGATCAAGCCCAAACCAATCCCTCTCTTTTCTTCTCTTCTCTTCTCATCCTCTCTCCCAATACTCAGATCTCAGATCTAGATCTATAAGGAGAATAGGGTTAGAATGGCAACCCCTAAACCCTAGAGTCCCTTTCCATTCTCCCCATCCTTCCTACCATAATCGTTCCAGGCACGATCAGCAAACACACTGATCACGCGCCCAGTTTGGTTTGATTGAATTTAATAATTCAGTCCACCCAAAAACTCGAATAATATCCATATAACCCCAAATATCATACAAAGATAACACAACACCCCATAATGATAATTAAACACATAATATACACTAGTTAATTCCATAAAATTACCAAATAATTATATAAAAATTGAACAATTAAAATTGGACATCTCATAATGGATTTAGGTCCTTACACTCATCCTTCCAGAATTCACACTTCTCCAGCTTAGCATAAAGCTAGTGGTCAAGAAAAATCTAAAGAACAATCTGCAGATGTTCTTCATGCTCCTCTACAGATCTCGAGTACATCAAAATATCATCCATGAAGATGACAACAAACTGATTAAGAAACGACCGAAACACTCAGTGCATTGGGTCCATAAAAGCTGCAGGCGCATTCGTTAACCAGAATGGCATAACAACAAACTCATAGTGCCCATATCGAGTATGAAAGGTTGTCTTTTGTATGTCTTCATCTCGAATCCTCAGCTAATGATATCCCAATCTCAAATCAATCTTCGAGAAGTACTGCGCTTCTCTCAACTGGTCGAACAAGTCATCATTTCTCGGCAACAGATACTTGTTCTTCACCGTGGCCCGGTTCAGCTACCTATAGTCAATGCAGAGTCTCAAGGAACCATCTTTCTTCTTCAGAAACAATACTGGGGCACCCCATGGTGAAATACTCGGCCTAATGAATCCAAGAACACTCAACTCATATAACTGTACCTTCAACACTTTCAACTCGGTCAGAGCCATTCAATAAGTCGCAAGTGAGATAGGTGCAGTACCAGGGATGAGCTCGATGCAAAAGTCTACCTCCCTTTTTGGAGATAAACCCGGAATTTCCTGAAAAACTTCTCCGAAATTCCTCACAGTAGGAATATCTTCCAAGGAAATCTTCTGCATCCCTTTAGTAGCGAAAAGAAAATCAGACTGATAACGGTCCTTCTCTGATCCACGAAAAGTCAAACATCGACCTCTAGGAAGATGGAACAAAACTGATTTCTCAAAACAGTTAACTCTGGTATGATAGGCTGAAAGCCAGTCCATACCAAGTATCACTTCAAACTCAGACATATCTAATACAATAAGATCTACCTCCAAGTTCAGGTCACCTACTCTCACCACACAAGCTCTACAAACTTGGTGAGAGTCGCTACTCCCACAATTGGGTTGGCAATTGTTGGCAATTCTCAACGGAGAATCCAACACACTAGAATGAAAACCTAAGAAAGCCATGCAACTACTGAAAATGAAGGAATGAGATGCACCAATGTCAAACAATACACGAACTGGAGTATGAAATAGGTGAATAGTACCGTCCACCATGGCATTCGTAGCACTATGATCGCGAGGAATAGTAGTGTCGGTCAAGGTATGGACCTTGCCTTGAGGTACGGGTCTAAGCGGTGTAGGCTGACCAACTCTCCGTGGTGCTCTGCAGTGCTGCTGGATATGTCCTTCCTTGCCACAGTTGTAGCAAGTCCTCATATCACGTCTACGGAACACCTGATCGTGAGGAGATAGAGGCTATCATGGCGCATCTCGTGATGGTGTGACAGAAGCTATAATGTCCCTAGGAGGAGTCCTCCCTCGCCAGTTATCGTTTCACTGTCGTCTGTCATTACCAAATCTCTACTGGTAAGGGTGGAATCTACCCCTATCTGACTTGGGCTGATCTCTAGGTGGCGCTGCTCTATCCATGTCCCTCTCTATATGTCTGGCACACTCCAGAACCTCAGTATATGACGTTAGGTGTTGTGGAACAACTCTGGACCGGATGGCTGTGCAAAGTCCTTCCTCAAATTTGGCTGCTTTATCAGCCTCATTAGCGATCACGTGTGGTGCGTACCTAGACAGCATTACAAATTGGCCCTCATACTCTACCACTGTATGTGTGCCCTGCTCTAACCTCAAGAATTCAGAAGCCATTTGCCTCCTGTAGCTGCTGGGTAGTTAGTTCTCAAGGAAATGTGCACGAAACTACTCCCATGAATTCTTAGAGTGCTCTAAGAATAATAAACAAAAGGATGAAACCTAGTGAATTCTTAGATAACAATCCTAGAAGTTCGTCTAGTCACACCTATTGGTGGGTATCTAAATAGAGTGTGAGTGGTTTGTTATGCACATTGCACTTAAAACAAGTAATATGTCTAGATGGTATCTTGATAGTGGTTGCACCAGACATATGACAAGTACAGTATATATTTTTGCATGTATGTCCAAGTATGGGGGTGTTGATTCAAAAGCTGAGGGGGAGCATAGAGCATGACAGATTTTATAAGTCTCTTGTATCTTAATTTTTGGTTATGGATTGAATTGTAATGTATTGTATATCTTTGGTATTTAATTCATAGAGGTATAGTATTGTGTGTTGTACCCAGGTTAGGACATTTTGTCACAAATTGACAAAGGGGGAGATTCTTAATGTCATAGGTATTTCCTAGACATTCCTTGTGTTTGTCAATGTTGTGACATAGTCTTTGAGAATCTATAACAGTGATCATTGAAGATCAAGAGTTGCGGATCCATGGAAGGCCAAGCTACATCGACGCATCTATTGGATTGGCCCCTTAACCAAGGTAAGTACACATACACTATAGAATCCCTAGAAACACATAATTATTGAAAATTTACTTGTTTAAAGGGTACTTAGGGTGCCCTTTACCCATCGAAGGGTACTGTCCTTCTTCTTTACGAACAACACTGGCGCTCCCCACAGTGATGTACATGGTCTGATGAAACCAAGTGAAATCAAACCGTCCAACTGAACCTTCAACTCTCGTAACTCCGTCGGGGCCATACGAT
>JAUPMG010029753.1:0-14738 GCA_031762675.1 Pachysandra terminalis | reverse complement strand
TCATCTCATTTAAATTACTCATCTTGCATTGGATTATGTTGGACTTGTTATTGGATTATTATCATACTAACCCTTGTCATTGCTTTCCATAAGAGGACGGATGAAGATTCCATGTTTTCTTACTAAGCATCATAGGCTCATGCAACGTTTTATGTTGTAGGATGGGAAGAAGAGGGACCGCTCTAGTTAGAGATGATGCTACTTGTGGACTTGACTTGTTGTTGTCCTTGCTTTTCAGTTGATTGCTTTGCACTCCCGAGGGAGTTAGACTTTATTTATGATGTATTCATTGGATGTTGAACCTGTGGGATGTTGTAGTTGATTTTATTGGCTTTTCGGCCCAGATGAGGCCCATACTTTGTTTTTGGTAAACATTTGATTTTGATTTAATTATTTATGTTTTAGTGGTACTTCCGCACTCTGATCTTATTAAATGAAAGTATTATTACTTTTATTTTACTTATGTTGTAATGGCAACCCACGGTTCAGTGTGGATCCCGAAGGTATCACCTTGAGATCCGTGCAATCCCTCATTGGGAGTCATGTCACGGGGATTGGGGTGTGTCAGATTGATATCAGAGCATAAGGTTTGCTCTGAGTATGGTTTTTATTGAATAGAGACTAGTAGCACTAGGTATTACATAGAAACTGAAGATTAGGTGGAGAAACATAAAAGAATTATAGGATTGTGTGTTGTATGATTTGTTTGCTGCTGTGATTATGTGCATATTTTATGGTTACTAGGAGGTGTACCTTGTTGAGACCTAATGGTTGTTCGGGTGTGTAGATGGTAGGAAGGAGGAGGAACACTACTGTAGGGGAGATATCAGCTTCTAGGACTGAGGCGGATACAGACCCACAGATGGCAAATGTTTTTCTGATTCTTAGTGATCTAGTTGCTTACCAGTGTGACCAGATGCAACACCAAGTAGTGTTAGACGAGAGGAGGGTGCAAAGTTCGGTGATGACTTGGCTCAAGAAGTTCAAGAAGTTAACCCCACCGATGTACGCGGGATGGGGAGAGCCTCACTTTGCAGAGGACTGGCTCCTTGACATAGAGCGGATCTTCAGAACTATGGAGTGCCCGGAGCAGCAGCGTGTGTCCCTTGCCACCTTCTTGTTGAAAAGGGAAGCCCTTCACTGGTGAGATATGATCGAGAGGAGGTTGACATCCGAGATGATGTGGGAACAGTTTCTCTACAGTTTCTAGAGAACTATTTACTGAGCAGCTACAGGAGGCAGATGGCTTCTGAGTTCATGCGACTGGAGCAGGGCACTCTCACGGTGGCCCAGTACGAGGACCAGTTCACGATGCACTCCAGATACGCACCTCACAAGGTTACTAATGAGGAAGACAAGGTAGCCAAGTTCGAGGAAGGTCTACGTCCCGCCATTCGATCCCTAGTTGTTCCTCAGCGTCTGAAGACTTACGCAGAAGTTCTAGAGTGTGCCAGGCATGTTGAGTGAGAAATGGACAGATCTGCAGCACCGAGGGATCAACCCAAGTCAGACAGGAGTGGCAGCAGGGGCAGTGGGATATACCAGCCTTATCACTTGAGACCAAGCCGGGACAGGCAGCAGAAATCTGACTCTTGACGAGAGAGGACTCCCTCCAGAGTTGCAGCAGCACCTGTAGCACCTGCAGCGCCAGCACATGACGTGCCACGTCAGACCCTACCACCTTAGGATCAGATGTTTCTGAGGAGAGAGAAGAGGACTTGCCACAACTGCGGCAAGGAAAGACACCTCCATCGATTCTGCAGAGCACCATGGAGAGATGGATGACCTACACCGCCTCGACCAACTCAGCACAGCAGAGTTCATGCCTTGACAGACACCGATGTTCCTCAAGACGACTGCGGTACAAATGCCGTGGTGGAAGGTATCATTCACCTGTTTCATACTCCGGTTCGCGTGTTATTTGACTCTGGTGCATCCCATTCATTTATCTCGACTAGTTGCATGGATTTTCTGGGTTTACACCCTAATGTGTTAGAGCATCCTTTGTGTATTGCCAACCCAGTTAGGGGTATCGCAACTCTTCCCCGAGTTTGTAGAGCTTGTGTGGTGAGGTTAGGCGACCTTAACTCAGAGGCAGATCTTAATGTGTTAGATATGCCTGAATTCGAGGTGATCCTTGGGATGGATTGGCTTTTAGCCGATCACGCTAGGATTAACTGTTTTGAGAAATTCTTTTTGTTTCGTCTTCCTAGAGGCCGATTTTTGACTTTCCGTGGATCGGAGAAGGATCGTTATCAGTCCAACTTCCTATTTGCTACGGAAAGCGTTCAGAAGCTGTCCTTAGCAGAGATTCCTGTGGTGAGAGACTTTGGTCACGTATTCCAAGAGATTCCAGGTTTACCACCTAAAAGGGAGGTAGATTTCTGCATCGAGCTTATTCCTGGTACCAGCCCCATTTTGCTCGTGACTTAAAGAATGGCACCGATCAAGATGCAAGTGTTGAAGGCACATTTGGATTAGTTAATTGCCCTTGGATTCATCAAGCCTAGTACTTCACCTTGGGGAGCACCAGTTATTTTTGTGAAGAAGAAGGACGGTTCTCTATGGCTTTGCATAGGCAGCTGAACTGAGTCACTGTGAAGAACAAGTATCCGTTATCGAGGATTGACGATTTTTCGACCAGTTGAGAGGAGCACAATACTTCTCAAAGATTGATTTGAGATCGGGATATCATCAGCTGAGGATTCGAGACGAAGATATTCAGAAGATGAATTTGCATACTCGGTATGGTCACTACGAGTTCTTTGTCATGCCATTTGGATGAACGTGCCTGTAACCTTCATGGACCTTATGCACCGGATGTTTAGGCCTTATTTTGATTGCTTTGTGGTTATTTTCATGGATGATAGTCATGTGTATTCGAGATCTGTAGAGGAGCACGCAAAGCATCTACAGATTGTACTTTAGACCTTGTTCAACCACCATTTGTATGCTAAATTGGAGAAGTGTGACTTCTGGAAGGAAAAGGTCAAGTTTCTTGGCACGTGGTATCCAGAAATGGTATTTCTGTGTATCCAGCCAAGGTTGAGGCAGTTCTTGGTTGGGATCGACCTAATAATGCTTAAGAGATCAAGAGTTTTCTAGGTCTTGCAGGTTACTACAGAAGGTTTATCGAGGGATTCTCATCGATTTCAGCGCCTTTGACTTGCTTGACTCGGAAGGAAGTCAAATTCGTTTGGGACGAGAAGTGTGAAGCTACTTTTGAGGAAGAGATTGATGTCGGCACCCATTCTTGTTGTACCAGTTGCAGGCCTAAAGATGGAAGTCTACACTGACGCATCATTGCAAGGTATTGGAGTTATTCTTATGCAGGAGGGTCTTGTTGTAGCGTATGCTTCTAGGAAACTTAAAGTTCATGAGCTCAACTACCCTACTCATGATCTAGATTTGGCTGCTGTCGTTTTTGCTTTGAAGCTTTGGAGGCACTACCTATATGGAGAGGAGTTCGAGTTGTTTTCAGATCATAAGAGATTGAAATATATTTTCACTCAGAAGGATCTGAATATGCGCCAGAGGAGATGGTTAGAGCTTGTGAATGACTACATTTTGACGCTTAGCTACCATCTTGGGAAGGCAAACGTGGTGGCAGATGCTTTGAGCCGCAGGCTGCGTGGAGTTCTTGCACAGTTGATGAGGCAGGAGTAGAGACTTCAAGACGTTATCTCGGACTTGGGAGTCCAGCCTACAGGTCAGCAGTGTGGTGGTTACTTTTTCAGCCTTGTGGCCAAGCCATCACTAGAGCAGCAGAGCCGGAGTGGATTGTTCATACGGATGGTTTCATCAGATTTCGAGGCCGATTTTGCGTACCAGATGACCAAAACATCAAGAAGGAGATCTTGGACAAGGCACACAAGTCGCGTCAATCCATTCATCTAGGGAGCACGAAGATGTATATAGATCTACATCAGAATTTTTGGTGGTCAGGTATGAAGAGAGAGATCGCTCAGTATGTGGCATGGTGTCTCACTTGCCAACAGGTGAAAGCCGAGCACATGAGATCAACAGGACTTCTACAACCATTGCCAATTGTAGAATGGAAGTGGGAGCACATCACCATGGACTTCGTAATCGGACTACCAAATACTCGAGGCAATTTGGATTCGATTTGGGTGATTGTTGACCGATTAACCAAATCTGCTCTACCAATTCGGACTTCAGCTACAGCCGAGGAGATCGCTAGACTGTACGTTCATGAGATTCTACGACTACACGGAGTTCCAGTTAGCATTGTATCAGATCGTGGGTCTTTGTTCACTTCCAGATTTTGAGAAGCATTGTAGAAGGCTTTGGGTACGAGACTTGATTTCAGCACCGCTTATCACCCGCAGATGGATGGTCAGACGGAGAGAGTCAGCCAGGTCCTTGAGGATATGTTGCGAGATTGCATGATGGTTTTCGGAGGAAGTTGGGGAGAACATCTACCGTTAGTGGAGTTTTCCTACAACAACAGCTTTCATGCAAGTATAGGCATGGCACCATTTAAAGCTTTTTATGGCCGACCGTGTCGTTCACCTGTGTGTTGGTCAGAAGTGGGAGAAGACAGTATTCTTGGACCTGAGCTAATGCAGCAGAGCATTGAGAAATTGAACCTCATTCGGGAGAGACTGAAGGCAGCACAAAGTATGCAGAAGAGCTATGCGGACAAGAGATAGCGAGAGCTAGAGTTTGTTGTTGGAGATCGAGTATTCTCAAGGTTTCACCGTTGAAGGGAGTTATGCATTTCGGCAAGAAAGGAAAGTTAGCACCTCGTTTTGTCGGACCCTTCGAGATACTCGAGCATATCAGACGTGTTGTATATCGAGTAGCCTTACCGCCTCAGTTGTCAGCAATTCATGACAAGTTTCACGTACCACTTCTACGAAAATATGAGCCAGACCCTTCTCATGTGCTAGATTGGACGCAGTTGGAACTTCAAGAAGATGCCACCTACGTTGAGAAACCGATGCGGATCTTACATCATAAGGAACAAGTGTTGCGGACGAAGACGATTCCATTGGTGAAGATTATATTGGGACATCATGAAGAGACAGAAGCTTCTTGGGAGTGAGAGTCGGAGATTCGGGAGCACTAACCACATTTGTTCGCCGATTGAGGTACGCAAATTTCGATGACGAAATTATTTTAAGGGAGGTAGGTTGTAATGACTTAAATCCACTAAAGGGTCGCCCATATTTAGTGGTTTGAATTTACAGTATTTAATGATATTTTTCTGCATTTATTTAATGTATAAATAAGATAAATATGCTATATGGATAACTGTGTAATACTATTATTTAGTTTGGGGGTTATTTTGTTATTATGATAAGTATGGGGAAATGATTTGAAGAGAATCAAATCAGTTAGGAATTCCAGTTTTGAACGCACGACCAAAGGGAACGTGCAATTCAGTTTTGGAAGGTTTGCATGAGTTTTGGCAATAGAGGTTTAAGAGAATTAGGGTTTCTTATTCTCTCCTCATATTGTTTGGAATCTAGATCTAAGTTCTAGACTGCTGCTGGAGAGAAGAAGAGAAGAAGAAGAAGAAGAGTTCGAAGAGGTCGTTGAAGCCGGAACGTGTGGAGGCTTTGATTGTTGTAACCTTGGTTCCCACGAGGAAGAGCATTCTTGAGAGTGTTTAGAGACTCAAGAAGATTCAGGTAAGTTGCGTGGGGTGATCATAGTTCTTTATTGAAATCAATAACTCGTGCTTTGATCCGAATGATTGTTTGATTATAATGTTGATTTAAGGATTTAGATCTTTGTTATATTGGTTTTTGGATGATTTGCTGGTGTTTATTCATGTTTTCGGAGACTTAGAATTGAGTATAGGATATGTAGAATGTATTTGATACCCTAAGTTTGGATTTCAAGACCCAAAGAAAAACCCAGAAAAACCCAGTTTTCACGCAGGTCGGCAGGCTTCGGTCCTCCGACTCCTCTGCCAACAAAGACCATTTTCTAGGCAAAACTAGCTATTCGGCAGGCTTCAGTGCACCGACCCCTCTGCTGACAACCCTGTGACTTCTCAGAGACCTTCGGTCCACTAACCCCTCTGCCGACAGAGACATGTTTTTAGACTATTTTGACCCTTCGGTAGACCTCGGTCCATTGACGCCTCTGCCGATGGACCTGTAACTTGCACAGTAATTGGGAATTTTGAGTGGATGATCTAGGTGGATGGTGTGGGGCTTCGGTCGTTGTTGTTTTTGGTTTTCGGAAGCAAGACTTGACCATGGTGAGTGAATCTTGGGGTTCCAAGGTTCTTGTGACCACCATTCCATCTTAGGTTGATCCTGTGTAGTTTTGGACTTGTAGTAATCTACTGGATTGTTGTGTTTGCTGTGATAACTGATGGAAGCTTGTGAACATGGGCAATCAGATTATCCGAGTGTATGGGCACTCGGATAGTTTCTGTTGTAGGCCTTCACTTGATATCCTCTTTAATGCATTACATACTAGTTTGATCTCAATTGATAAGTGTACTGGGAGGTGGAAATCTACGGAGAAACAATTGCGATGCCTCCAGATTGGGTTGACTATATACCTTAGGGGGTGAAAGGGCCTACTTAAACTAGGGTAGGATGCTTGCGACCGCCTATACAGGTTCACTACCCCTCGAGTATTGTACACTCAAAAATTAGCTGTACTGTATGGTAAACTTCATGCCATGGGTTAGCACTCGTAACAGAGAGGGGGTTCCAGTAATTCCTTTTATACGTCCTAAATCGGCCTTTGTTGTGGGAAGTGTCATATGAGGTCTACTTATCAAGCAATATTAATCTTAGTACATCTCATTGTGCATATCTCTCATTGTTTGTGTGTAATACTCATTGCATTCATCTTAGGTCATGTGAATGATTTCATCTCATCTCATTTAAACTACTCATCTTGCTTTGGATTATGTTGGACTTGTTATTGGATTATTATTTTACTAACCCATGTGATTGATTTCCATAAGAGGATGGGTGAACATTCCATGTTTTCTTACTGACCATCATAGGCTCATGCAACGTTTTATGTTGTAGGATGGGAAGAAGAGGGACCGCTCTAGTTGGAGATTATGCTGCTTGTGAACTTGACTTGCTGTTGTCCTTGCTTTTCAGTTGATTACTTTGCACTCCCGAGGGAGTTAGAATTAATTTATGATGTATTCATTGGATGTTGAACCTATGGGATGTTGTAGTTGATTTTATTGGTTTTTCGGCCCAGTTGAGGCCCATACTTTGTTTTTGGTAAACATTTGATTTTGATTTAATTATTTATGTCGTAGTTGTACTTCCGCACTCTGATCTTATTAAATGAAAATATTATTTCTTTTATTTTACTTATGTTGTAGCGGCAATCCAAGATCCAATGTGGATCTTGAAGGTTTCACCTTGAGATCCGTGCAATCCCTCATTGGGAGTTGTGCCATAGGGATTGGGGTGTGGCATTCCTTTAGTATACAGTCGGTCATATGTACAAGGTGTCATGTCTCAGCTTCCTTCTCCTATAGGTATTTCCCTATTTTTCTAAGGTAGCCTCTACCATGACCAACCTTTCTTCTTTCATTAGATCGTCTATCATTGGACCTCTTTTATTATACACACGTTATCCCTCGATCGATACAAAATGATTCGTTCAATCGAGATGTAGATGCTTCAACTTTTGAATCACAGATGTCTTCATAGGAATCGATCATAGTCAAAATTCCAGTCGGTCGCCCTTGGTTGTCACGACCGATGATTTGCACAGATCCTACTTCTTCACCATACAACATAGCTCTGGCCACATTGGAATTGGCCATAAACGTTTTGTTGTTTTCCATAATCACCTCAATGTTTTCCTCATTCCAAAAAATCATAAATTGGTGTAATGAAGATGACACACCAAATGGAGTGGATCCAATCCCTCCCCAATAATGCGTTGTAGCTGAAAGATGACTCTACCACAAAGAAGGCGGTCATCGTTTTCTTTCATCCAATCGTTTACTTGATCGAAATAACTCTTTTGTTTGAAGTAATCCCTTCTACAAAATTAGTGACTGTTACTTCGGTAGGGATTAAATCTTCCCTCATTTTCCCAAGTTTTCTTAGTGTGCTAATAGGTAGCATTTTGACAATCGTACCATTGTCTACTAAGACTGGTGATAGTGATTCCGTTCATATGAACCCTTGTGTACAATGGTTTGAGGTGCTGAGTCATTCTTTTGGGTGGTTTTTTAAACATCACCCTCTTAGTCGTCCACGGAGGGACGACCTCTGAGTTAAGTGGTTTAACTTTGCCTCTTGTGAACCTTACCTCTACCACCTAATCAACTTTTTCTATGTCTGGATCGAAACTGTAGGAAGTGGCCGAGTCTCCCTCTTAATTAACCATTTCTCTTTAACTTGATGTACTTACTTGGAAAGCTATTGAGAGGATGAATACCATGTTGCATAGTATAGACATTGATGGTATTGATCCAAACTGGATCATTGTACTTGTGATGGCATCGACCAATGAGATTTTCGATTCCCAATAAACATCAGATTATTTTAATTCGACCAGTAATGCCACTAATAATAAATCATCATCCATATCCACTGGCGAAGGTTCTTCGGATGAGACCTTTGACTACTCTTTCTGGGTTGATCCCTTCTGGACTATGTTTCTCTTCTCTATAATTCTCTTCAAATCTTCACATCTTACTACTAAACCTCGGTCAGGAGACCGATGGATATGGATTCTCTTGCTTTCGGCTTGTTGGCTCTGCCAATGTCTTTTTTTTTTCAACTCTTGAACGGGGAGTAGGAATTTTGAATGTGTTTCTCTATTCCACCTATGATGCTCCATGAGTGGTGGTTTCACCAACCTGGGTCGTGATCGAGCCCCTTCTTGCCCCCACCTAACGCTTGTTGCATTCTTCTTGGTGGTGCCAGGTTCTTCTATAGAATTCTCTCTGCCATTGGTCGAAAAGAGTTGTTCTCCTTTGACTTGCATCAAGTGCTGAGTAGGTTATCATGGACGGTCTTACCGCTGACTTTCAGTCAAAATTTTCAACCTTTTTCAGTTGTTGTCCTTTTTTAAGCCTTATCTTTGGATAAACTACTCTGGAGGATATCATGTTTATTGAAACAATGGGTTGGCATCCACTTCCATCACTTCTTTTCCTTTCTCTAGGAACTTGAGTAGTCCTTTATCTATGATTTCCTGCACCACATTTCAAAAAGAAACATAATTAGCGGTCGAGTGGATCTTTGAACTGTGCCATTTACAATACCCCCCTTTCTTTAGTTCCTCTGAGCTAGGGATCTTATGGCCGTCTGGGAGTATTATAAACCAATATTTTAGATACGTCGAAAGCATATCTCCTATTATTATCATAAACATTCTTTTTAAAATCCTGACTAAGTAGGAATTCTTCTCTTTTCTTCAGGACCGTGCGCACAAAGGGTGTCTTGGCCACTACTTCTACGAGATCTATCTCGTAATTTGGTCTTGGTAGTAGGTCCCATACATGGATGGTTTACTTTGGCTCTCTTCTCTAAGAATACATTCATATTTAGTGATTCTTAAGGATAACTCAAATAACTCTTCAAATTCCATCCAGTCAATTTTTTTCCAAAGTCAATGCCAAGACCGTTTTGGGTTAGTTTTGCAAATTTCGGTCTCAAGGAGGACTAGTTTGCACTTGTTCTTAGCCCTCTTAAAACAGGTTATAAACTTGTTCGCCGATTTATCAAGAACCTATCTCAGTTTTGCTAAATCATCCATTGAAACTTCTGGTTCTATTCTATAAAATTGAGTATGAAATTTCTCTTCAATCTCGACCCAACACTAAACTGAGTTGGAGGACAAAGTAATGTACCATGTAAAATCCTATCCCGTTAAGGAGTTACCAAACAATCTTAACTTACAATACTCATTTGTCGAGGACCCTCCACATTGGATGGTAAATCATCCAATGTGTTCAATTATGGATTGGCCGTGTTCCCCTGAGAATAGGTGTCATGCCCTGAAAGCCGTGGCACGAATCTCTATGCAGGCGGTACGGATCTCGAAGTGATACCTTCTGGTTCCACACATGGAACGCGGTTTGCCATTAATACCAAGACATAAAAGTAAATAGAATACCTTTATTCAAAACAAAGTGCGGAAGCTAATCAATTCAACAACAAAATCCAAAAGCAGTCATTGACTTCAATTGAGTCATGACCCTCCAATAATCCAAAATAAACAAAGTAATTAGGAAACTAAGTTATTACACCACAAAAACTCTCCAAAAGAATAGAAGTCTAAAAACTGATAGAAACGACATAGCAGCACATCAAGCCCGCCCTCAACCTTCTCATCGTACAACATGAGAAGTTGTGTGAGCTTAGAATGCCCAATAAGAAATCAAAATTGTCATCCATCCACATATGATACCAGTTAATCAAGTAGTGGTCAACAATACTACGATAAGATCCAAATATAAACGATATGCTTAATTTATGTATGAAATGTAAATGATGTGAAGTGAATCATTCAGATGCTCTAGATGTATGCTCAATCAAGGAATGCAATAAAGTGAGGTGCAATGAATGTACAAAGAAAACATATTCCGTTAAGTGCCCCTCACATGTTGCTTCTCAATCAAATCAAATTCGGGACATAGGTCACCAGGAACAGCCGGTTGCACCTCTTCGTTCCGGGCGCTAACCCATGGTACGGAGGCCATCATATGCTCATTTTATGAGTGTACAATACTCAAGGAATAGTCGACTTGTATAGGACCTCGTAAGAATCGGATCCTTATTTAAGCGGGACCTTTCAACCCACAGGTATAGTCAACCTCACCAGAAAACCTCACAAGGATAATCGATAGTTTCCACCTCCCGGACTCACTTAACAGTCCATATAAACCTAGTATGCGTGTATTATTACTAGGACTCCAAATGATAATCACCAACGAAAACTATTCACGTGCCCATAAAAGCGGATAATCCGATTGGAGGCCATCATAAGCTTCCCACAATATTTCAAAAAGGACAAGTACTATACAATCCAAATACCAACCCAAAGGAGTCTGAACCCCAATATATGGTCAAGTCAAAGAGTGAAATGGTGGAAATCAACCACATGGATCAACAAAATGATTCCCTGCAAGTAGGCTCAAGCCTTTTGATCAAGCTTTAATTCCATGAATCATGCCCCAGGTCAAATAGCACAATTCCCAATCCAAAATTCCACAAAATTCCACCCTGTTGATCCATCAGTAGTCTCACCAGTGTACTAGTGCCTACTGGTGGGTCAAAATAGCCTGAAAAATAGTTCTTGTATGCAGGCTCACCGGTGTACCGTGCCTGCCGGTGGGGACCTTGCTGCGCATTTTTAATCCCTGTCGACGGGCTCACCGGTGTACCGCTGCCTGCCGATGGGCCGCGAACTATGTACTTTTCTGGGTTTCCAAAACCCAACTTTGGACACCAAATTCAACTATCTTCATTTCCAATGTTCCATAATCATTGTAGATACCCCAATTTGCATGAAATAATTGCTTCTTGATCTTTGCAGCTTCTAGAAGCTTGAGCTTGGCACCTTTTCATGTTTGATCCCAATTTCAATCTCAAATCCATTTGAGCCAAAAAATTCCTTGATATCCCCAAAATCCATGAAATTACCAAAATACCCTCAACGGACCCCACTCGATTCATCATCCTATAAAGTCAATTTCTAACCTTAAAAATGAATTCTAGGTTGAAAATTTGTTCCAATGAGTATACTATCACCTAGTTTCGAGATCATGAGAGAAAATGACCGTTTTACCCCTAATATCGTTTCAGGTCAAATTTAGGACTTTTTGGACTTCAGAAAAATATTTTAATTCCACATTTGACCTTTTCATGTAAAACTCGTCAAGTGGTTGTAATTTGGTCAAAATCTGAGATTGATAATATGAGGGGTATTTTTGGTAATAAAATCCTAATTAAGTGGGCTTTCAAGTAATTAAAGTGAGAAATTAAATAAATAAAAGATATAATAAAAGAGAAAAAGGATGGTTAAATTAAGTTTTAAATTAAATTAGGATTAGAATTAAACTAGGATTAAAATTGGACTAGACTTAGAATAGGATTAGGCTGTTTAGGATAGATTTTAAAGAATAAAATGGAGGGGGGAATTTGTGATATTAAAGAAAAAAGAGGGGTATAGAAATGTAATTTAGGAAGAAGACTAATCTCTTCGTCTTCCTCGCGACTTCTTCACGGAAGAGAGAGAAAAAGGGTTTGAAGGAGAAAACGAATGAAGCTTGAAGAGAAGATAGGGTTTGCAGAGGGAAAAGAGGGAGAAGAGATTGAGATTAGGATGGGAAGGAAAATAAAGGATAAAGCTTGAAGAAGGGATAAGGATTGAGAGAAGAGATTGCTAACAATGTCGCCGCCATATTGTGGCTATAAAAAGGTCCGATCGAAGAGGTTTGAGAAGGAGGAAAAATCTGAAAAAAAGAAAAAAAAAAGGAAAAAATGGAAGAAAGAAAAGAAAGAATCGAGGCTGCAATCCAAGGCCGAATTGAAGGTAAATCCAAAAATCCCTATTCTTACTTCTTCTCCATCCGAGTTCTGCAAACCCCATAGAAAAACCCAGCCAAAACCCTAGATAAAAACCCCAAAAACCAGTTTATTTTTCCCAAACCAAAACCTCGATTCGTTTCTGTTCGTTCTCTACAGAAATCCATACAAAACCCTTCTTCAAAACCTATCCGAAAACCCCATCTAATCGTTGTTTGTCCAGCCAGATCCAAACGCCCATCTACTGTTCGTCCGACAACTAACCTTCTTCCCTGTTCGTTAAACGCACCCCGCGGGATCCGAGTCGGCATTGCCACTCCAAGCCAAGCCAATCCAGAGGAACTTCAAAGCTCAGAAACTCGACCCAGCTGCTACAGGTATTTTAATTTTTTATTTTTTTTTATTTTTTATTTTTTTTTACTATGATGATTAGAGATATATTGAATGCATGTCGTGGATAATCTTGTTTTGTTGAATCCCGTTAATATATGTTTATAGCATTCTCGGTTTGGGTGGATTTTAATAATTTTTATGTGCAATGTTTATAGATTTAATATCTTGGATAATCAAATGCTTCCTTAAATTTTTGTTTATTTTCTATAATTGGTTTCGAGGAAATGGGTTAGTTAGTTTTTTAGTGTTTTTTTTTTATGTTTTTCAAGCTTAGATTTTAATTTTGATTTTAAGATCTCTCTTCTGCTTTTTTATTTTCTGGATTTTTAGTATTTTAGAGTATTAGTTTATTTATTTGTATATTATTTTGATAAGGTTAATCATGCAATTAGGTATTTCTAGAGTTTCCTTATTATTTTTTTGAAGTTAATTTTTTAAACTGATCTCTTTTAGGGCTAAGTTAGTTTGAGGTTATTAAGTCCTTGGATGTATAGGATTTTTTATATTTTAGGTTCTTTGGAATTTCTTGAATTTTTCTAGGTTCTTTTTAGTGTTTTTGGGTTGTATTTAAATTGGCCAAATAAATTTAAACTTGGTAACCGGTTAACCGGAAGAGAGGGGTGCCTAACACCTTCCTGCTCTCTTAACTAAACCTCCCTACCCAATCTGGTTGGACCTTGTTTAAAATCATAAATTTTATGTCTATTTTTGAATCTAATTGACCTACCTAGGTGACCATTCACACCTGAACTCAATGAGTGGTGGCGAGTCCTATTTACCCGATCTATTTGGGGTCCACCCGACCCGGGGTAGTTCTCAAATGGCGACTCCGCTGGGGATTCGGGTTTGAGCCATGGTTTAATTTATTTGGCCATTTTAGGAGTTTTAGGATTATTTTATTAGGATTTTTTTCGTTTTATATATCTCTTTTTATTAGATCTTGATTTTATTATAGTTTTGTGATTTTTTTAGGATTCCCTTTTTATATATGAGATTCTTTGGATTTTCCTTTTTTTTTTATCTCTTTTGATTTTTATTTAGATTTCTTTTTATTATAGGTTTGTGACGTTTAGATGATTTAATTGTTTGGCATGGTTTAATTATTCAGTTGTCATATTTTATCTTGATGTGATTGTTTTATCATTATCTTGGTTTGATGTGATATATTTGAATTAATATATCCATGTTATTTTTATTGTGATTTAATTGTTTGATTTATGCATCAAAGTCTGCTGAATCGGCTTAGCACATACTTGCACTCATTGCCCATTTGCATAAACCACCCCTACCTATGAGAAAATAAACCCGAGTGTTCAGTACCTCAGTGCACTACGGTCGTTACCGTTGAAAGCCGGGGGGATCTCACCCACTCTAACCACAAGTTCTCCTAATCAGAGGAGGCTAGAGAACCTTTAACCCACCTATTAAATAGCATATAGATGATGAACGGTCTAGGCCACTTCAAGCCAATTTGTGCTCATGCATGTATGGAATCCATATGGTTTGTATTCATGGCCCAGACCCAAGTTCTTGTTCTGAGTATCCCTAGTTTGGGTCCCCAAGTTGGGCCTATCAAGAAAACCTACCCATTATGGTCTAGGGTCCATGACCCATGACCAATGACCCATTTCATGCACATAGAGTCCATACTCATTTAGGTTGGCTCATGGACCAGACCCAAGTCAATATTTTGAGTCTCCTTAGTTTGGGTTTTCCAGTTGAGCCCATTAGGCAAACCTACCAATTATGGTCGAGGGTCCATGACCCATGACCCATTTCATGCATATAGAGTCCATACTCATTTGGGTTGGGTCATGATCTAAACCCATATCCGTT
>JAUPMG010029733.1:0-14739 GCA_031762675.1 Pachysandra terminalis | reverse complement strand
TGCACAACTATATACAAATAATTAAATAAAATATAAATACGCTATAATTCGAAGAATAGAAATAATTTTAAAAGGTTTAGGTCATTACAGCACACACTTGAACTCATTGCCCATTTGCATAAACCACCCCTACCTATGAGAAAATAAACCCGGGGTAGTTCACACACATAGCAGAGACGGGATGGAGATATCGAATATGTCAAGATCTTGATAATATCTCCTGTCATACTCCTCTTACTATCCTTAAATTATTAATGAATTTCATCAAGCTTGGCAAAGTTCTTTATTATAAGGGGTTAACGGAGCTCTATTTAGATGTCTTGGACTGGAGGAAGCCGTGGAAAAGTTACAAGCCATGCATCAAGAGACTTGTGGGTTCACAGATTCTATCCCCTATTCAGAATACTTCAATGGTCAGGGGTATGTTGGCCTTCAATGGCATTTGACACTGCCAAGCTACAAATATCTTGTTCGCAGTGTCAAGAACCACCTGATGTAGTAGAACTTTTCCTGTCCATGATCAAATTGATTGGAGGGAACCTTACATCAAGTACCTTCGAGATGGAATTCTACCTCAAGATCGCTATGAAGCTGTACCACTCAAGCGGAAAGCTTTGAGATTCTATTTTGAATAAGGAGAATTGAATAGAAGAAGCTTCAACAATTCATCCTTAAGATGCCTGAGCAATCAAGCAATCACCATTGTCTTTCGAGAAGTTCATGGTGGAACACATGGAGCTCATCAAGGCAGAAGAAAGTTATACAAACAACTACAAGATTTGGGCTACTATTGTCCTATAATGGAGGCAGATTCAGCAAGCTTTGTAAAGAAGTGTGTACGATGCCAAGTTCAAGATAATGTCCCTCGAAAGGCCTCTCATGGGATGCAATCAGTCATTGCTCCATGGCCTTTTCACACCTAAGGATTAGACCTGATTGGTCCTATTTACCCAAGAAGTCGTAGAGGATATAGTTGGATCTTGGTGGCAACAGAGTACTTCACAAAGTGGATTGAAGCTGTTCTCCTTCGTAGAACTGATGGAGCAACAGTGATTCAGTTTATCAAAGACAACATCATCACTTGGTTTAATGTCCCTTAAAGGATCATTTCAGACAATGGGACTTCTTTCCTCAACAAAGAAGTTAGAGAGCTACCTTCATTCTATAGGATTGAGCATGTTAAGGAAACTCCTTATTATCCACAAGGGAATACTCAAGCTGAAGCCTCTAACAAGACTCCGATCAAGCTTTTAAGTAAGCTAGTCTATGCTCAGCCCTCTAGATGGAATGAATTTCTACCTTAAGTCCTTTGGGCAAATTGAGTGAGTAAACATAGAGCCACTAAAGCTACTCCTTTTCCACTTGTTTATGGATCAGCAGCTATCTTACCAGATGAGTTACAATTAGCTTCAACTAGAATCCTACAAGCAAGTGAATTAGATTGGAGTTTCAGGGATTTTGCCACAGTGAGTTAGAAAATTTGGATAAAATAAGGCAGAAGGCTTTGGAAAGCAACCTGCATTGTCATCAAATTGTAACCCGAGCTTACAACAAAATTGCTATGTCCCGAAGTTTCCAAGTTGGCAAATTGGTCCTTCGAGCAATATGGCAAGAAAGAAGGAATAATATCAAGCCAAGGTTTGCCCCAAGATGGGAAAGACCATTCAAAGGGTAGCATCTGTATGTACATTAGGATACTTCAAAATTCTATCTTTTGATGAAGATGCAAGGGAAGAAACTATAAATGGAAAATGGTTGAGAAAGTATTTTTATTGAATACACAAGTTTTCATTTACAAATCTTGTTACTTTACATTAAAAAGAAGTAAGAAAAACAAAAGAGAAGAGATACAACTGAAGAAAGGAAAAGATAGACTAAGAAACTCAAGAATCGGATAGTTGGGATTCGGTCAGGCCTTCGAACACTCCTTTAAGTAAGCCCAGCCTTGACACTTCAGGCTCAGGCATGTTGGCGTAGGTATCAACTAGAGCATCGTCCATGGTAGCAATTTCTTCCTTCTTGGCTGCGATTGCCCTGTTTCAGACTACTTGACGTGCCTGCTCTAGCTTCAACCTCTCCTTCAATTCTTCAATCTTTGTTCTACTGGCCGCGAAAAGATCCTCCAAATTCTTGAGCTCTTGAGTCTTCCCCATCAAAATCGTGGAAAATTCTCTGAACTTTGCACGTTTATTCTCTTCTTCCTTTAGCTCTTCCATCCGGTTCTCCAGCCACTCAATCCGAAAGCCCGTGGTCTTCAGAGATGTTATAATCACCTCCTAGTTTTTGAGATCATCAATAGTAACATCATTACTGTTCTTACGACTCATGATCTCTAAGAGTCTACATAATTCGTCATAGCCGTTGCTCTGAAGTATGATACTGGAAAGATGAGCCTCTTCAGCCACCTCGTCGAATGTCTCCTTGATAATATCCATCCAATAGGTTCTGTCCTCTGCTATGAGATAATCATTCACTATTACAGGACGACTAGAAGGTGCTCCATCAGATGATGCTTCGCGTCTTCTCTTTGATGGAGACACCGTAAAGTTGATCCTCTTTCTCTTACAAGCAGAAGCAGACCCTGGATCTGATGAAGGCAGAGGATTGATACAGGAAAGTGGGAGGTATAGCCTGGGTGTTTCTAGATATGACAAGGTAGGAATCGAAGGACTGGATTCTTCAGAAGGAGGAACTGCTTCACTCTGTACAGTTGCAGCCTCTTAAGGAACAGTAGAAGGCTAAATAAGTCTTCACCTTCATCGTCAACAACTACATGTGGAGCAGCTTCAGTAGCCCTTCAGCTGTGCTTATTATAAGGCTCTCTGCCCATTCTCTCATATTCGAAGGGGCAAGATAAGTCAATTCATCTTCCCCCTGTCAAGATCAACAACAAATTGGTTAGAATGAAGAAATGAGGAAACATCAACTTCAACAAAAGCTGAGTATAGTTGATTAGCAGAAGGAGGGAAGTTAGGGATTGCTGAGTTGATTAAACTGTAGCTTCCACACTTTCAACTCCCCTGTCACCGCTCTTAACAACTTCATGGTCAGAAGGCTATGTTGTAAAAGGAAGGTGAGCTAGTTGAGAGCGTCTCAGACGCATTTTGTGTTCTTTTTCAGGAGGAACAGATACTGCACACAAGCGAGTTCAAATTCAGAAACAAGAACAAGCTAACACAAACTCTTACAAATAAGAAGACAGAGATATACCTACTATAGACTTCTCAATAATCCTGAGAGATGTTCTCATAGGGGTAAGAGGAACAACCTCTTTCTGCTTTGAAAGAGTTGGCTTGGGTGGTGGTTGAGGCCGCACGGAAGGCTCTTTAATATGTACAGAACTAGCCTTACCAGTGTCAGCACCACCTTTTCCCTGGCCTTTTATAGGCTTCACAGATGGTTTCTTTTGAAAAGAACATAAAGTCAACGTCAGAAGATCTGAGGAATAAAGTACAAAAAAAAAAAAAAAAAAGAGAAGATGGTGAAAGAAAGAATGTTACAAGTGTAAATTACCTTTGAATTGCTACCTGTCTTGTCTTTCAAAGTACTGCCTCCCTTGCCCTTCGAAGGTGTACTTACTTTGTTCTTCGAAGGACCCTTCGAAGGAACGGAGGAACTCCGCGAAGGTTGAATTTGCTTGCCTTTTGGCACTAGCATGTGGGCCACAGGAAGGTCAAAATCACCTTCTTCCCCCTCCTCCACTGCTCCTTTAGTTGATTTACTTAGTGAGTCAACCACCTCGGGCTTAGCCTATAGATACACATCAATGATGATGATGTGATTAGGAACACTGTAGGTGGTAGGACTTGCAAATCCGGTGGAGGGAGAGTGATTCTTGCTGGCCTTCAACCTTTGCTCTCTTGAAGCTTGGAAGTATGCTACAGAAGGTTGTGCTGGGTTCTTGCAAAAATCACGAAGCCGATGGGTCACCTCCGCCCAGTATGAAGCCCAGAAAGGGGACACCCTACTGTCTTTATTGCGAGGGACGGGATGAGCTGCCCAGTTCTTTAGCAAAACTTGGTAGCCATGGACGAAGGTGTAGTGAAGGCCCACATCCCAGCTACGGAGGTTTCACTATCCAACTATGCTAGATTCTGCTTCAGAGCAATCTAGTCCATACCAAACTTTCGGAGTATTTTGTGAGGGTTGTAGGGGGTACTTACTCCCTATCCCACAGGTTGTTCCTATGAGATAGCCAGGGTGAATTGTCACCAGGTGGTATTCTTGCCTGGCCCCAAATTATGCCAGTCATTTACCCTTCCTAGAGCCTCGTCCTCCAGTAAGGTCTCGATGGATTGGAGAATTTGTACCATCCCTCGGCAATAGGGACAGTACTCGAATTCAGCCTCCAAGTCCAGCAGCTGAGGCAAAGCTAGGGCATCCCTGGGTTCAAGCCCAGACCATATGAATGCTCGTGGGAGGGTAATGGCATCAAGCTTCTCCAGCCTTTGCTCTAGGCGCTCGAAAGAGATGGGGGCATATCTCCAGTGATGCTCCCAAAGGAACATTTGCAGGAAGTTGGCATCCACCAAGGTCTCCACCAAGCGCTTGCCACGGCACCTTGCTAGGTCCTCTACTAGCAAATTCAAGTGCTCGTACAACGTCCCCAGGTATAGAGGAGCGAGTGGCACCCTGTATCATTGGCTATCTTGATTTCTAAGGGGAACACTCGCTCGGTTATCCTACCATCAGGGTAACCCTCCAAGATAAATCTTGAAAGCCAATAGCTCAAGAAGGCTTCCAAGTGAACGAAGAACTTCAGATCTTCCCCCCAATACCTCTTGATAGTGGCTGTCTTCGCCTTCATTGGCTTATTCTCTGACCAGAAATACCTCAGCCAGGAGACGAAGGTATGCTTGGAGCTCTCTCCTTCTCCTCCTGCTCGCACCATGGATTTGCGGAGGGATTTCTTCAGATGCTTCCTCAGAAGTGCTTATGTTGGCTCTATTTCTGGAGTCAGCACCACCTGGGCAGGGTTGACACTAGCCATCACAGGGAGACCAAGGAGAATCTCTACGTCCTCTAAGGTTGGGGTTATCTCCCTAAAGGCCGTCACGAAAATTGGATCCACAGGCGACCATCGAAGGATCAAGCTCTTCATGCTAGTGTAATCTCTATGGAACTCTCCCATAGAGATCTGGATGGTTTTCAACACACCAGCAACATCTAGAATATTACGGTAGTCTGAGTTGCTGAGGATATGCTAGCACTAAAACACCTAACCATTGGGATGGTTAAAGTGAGAACGAAAGCCGATGTCAGACAAGGGGTAATCATCCTTGTTGATGCAAAAATACGGGACCCTCTCAGCACTGATGAAGTAGGACGTAGTCTCAGTCCCTTCATTATAAGGGCTGTAGACTTCTTCACCCTCCTCCACATGCTGAAGCACCTGGCTCACAAAGGCCCTCCAGAAGTGGCCCCTCAAGCTCCTTGGCTCAAAAATCTCTTTAGTAGAAGCAGAGCTGCAGGAACTACAATGGAGGTCATGTCACCGGAAGAAGCCATTACATAACTCTTGGAAGCTTTCTCTTTTCAAAATGCAAAGAGCACAGGAAATAAAAGAAGGCAAGAAGTCAAGAAACAACAAGAAATCTCAAAGATTGCAGAACTTTGCTTTCTTGGTGAAGATCTCTACTTATACAAAAAAGAAGCGGCCTCTCAAATTTCCAATAAAAGTTCAAACACTCTGGCGGTTGACTTACATTGATGGGATATAATCATGTCGATTTTATGTATTCATACATGTCTGTTGTCTTTGCATTTAAAGCGTATTATCCCGAAGGATACATCATTTAATGCCCGCCAATTCAAGGTACGATCTCATGCTTTTTATCTTTAGTATAAAAAACAGAGACCGGGGGGCTATTGATGATTTGGCGGTCTAAATAATCTCTTTGGACACGCAACACACTCTTAAAGCATGTGTGTATGCTTTTTAGATACAGTCGTATATGCCACATCATACATAAAGCAGTTACCTGCTCCCTCCACTGTCACCCGCGTGTGAACGCCGAAACAGCGACCCGCCCCCCATTGGGCCACGTCAGCAGTACTGATGGTCTTTTGGCCTGATATGAGATTTGTGGTCACCATAGACAGATCAAATGTTAAACCGCTGAATAAAAGGTTAACTCCTACAGTGAAGGAAACCTTATAGATAGGCCTGTCAACGGGTCGGATTCGGACCGAATCGCAACTGATTCGAGTTCAATCCGATAGTGAAATCCGAAAATTTGAATCTGATCCGAAATCCAACAGATTATGAAATAGGTGATCCGAATTCGATCTAATAGTGAAATCGGAATATCCGAATCCGATCACCTGTAAATTGTATATATATATATATATATCTAATCTAAATATGCAATCGAGAATTGGTGGGGTGGTAAGGCACTAGGATTTTTAACTGAAGGTGCAAGGATCAAGTCCCCCTCCCCCAATGTTTGTTTTCATTATAAATTATAATCGGATTGGATCACTAAACACCCGAGTTCGATCTGATTGTATCTCAGATCGAATCGGATCATTTTTATTCGGATCGGATCGGATCACTAAAATCCTATACCTAATCCGGCATTATCAAATCGGATTCGGATTGGATCCGGATCATGATCTGGTCTGTTGACAGGCCTACTTATAGAAAGAGGAGGTTACTGTAAATTCTTACTATAGGCTAGCCACCATTAGATGTTCAATTCGTCAAGGGTTAGTCACCCTCAAAGGACTAAGGGTCAGTCACCCTTCTTAAAAGAACTAAGGGTTAGTCACCCTTTTCAAATGACCAAAGGCTTTTTTTGTCTCCTTCGAATTATAGATATAAGGGGTTTGTCACCCATAATAGATTTTGCATTCGGTTGACTTCAAGGAGTCCTTATTAAAGGAACTCCCGAAGTACACTTTTTTCTCATCCCTAGGAAACACCTATGGATTGCAGAGGTTACTGACTTCGAAGCACCCTCAGAAAGGAGTACTTCGAAGGCTTGTTATTACCTTTCCCGTATGTCTCTTTCGAATGACATACGTGTAGTGACCCAGATCCACACTCTTAATTTAAGGGTTAAGACCTATTTAATCATTTAAATAAACCTTAGGAGTTAATTGTTAAGACATTTGTTGAATATGACTAAACTATAATTTAGTGGAATTATTGGGTAATTTATGAAATTATTTTGACTTTAGGAGGTTTGGGTTTGGGCCCCAAACCTTAATTAATCATGGCCCATGGGCTGGTCGGTTGGCCCATAGACAAGAGGTAAGGACAATTTGGACATCTCACTTTATTTGAATCTATCAGTGGTGGGAAAGCCCCACTAAAATAACCACCATACGTGTAGTGGAAGTGGGAAGTTTATAGCAGTTTTTGAACAAGGAAAAAGAGAATTTCAAAAATTTGGAGCAAAGGAAGAAGGAGAAGAAGAAAAAGAAGAAGCAAAAGAAAGTTTCTTTTTAGCAAATCCGGGTGAAGAAGGTTCAAAAAAATTTAGCTTTGAAAGAGGTAGGAATTTCCATAGTTCTACGGTAGGCATGTTCATAGTATGTGATGAAGCTATAGAATAGTGCATATAGGACATGGGTTTTATGTGATTTGAATTAGCATGTGATCAATGATTTATCCATGTTGTATGATGATATGTTCATAATGGTAGAATTTTGAGATCTATGAATTTTAATGTTTGAGAATGTAGCGAATTACCACGTTTTTTTAAAGGTAGTGAATTACCACGTTAATCTTGTATGAATGTTATGTTTTGATTATAGCATGTTAACTTCGATTGTATAAGTGTAATTCATGATTTTAAGGTGTAAAAATGTCAAATTTTGGTGTTTGGAAGTATTAGCTCGAAGATATAGGAAGAAAACCAAATTCTGGGCACGAACTACCTGCTTGGCAGCTGCCGAGGCACTTGCCGAGCCATGCCAACTTGTAGGACCTGCAACCGAGCCTCGGCAGCAGCCGATGCATGCTGCCCAGAGGGGTCGGTAGGTAGCTCCGCAGCTGTCGAGCTCCAATTATCATGAAATTTCATGGGATGTACCATGAAGTCATTTAGAGTGTGTGTGTGCAATTGGTTTGTGTACGGAATGTTTGTATAAGGTTTTATGCAATAAATGGTGTAAACTGCCTAGTTTCAGTATGGAATCTATTATATATGCTGTGTTATTGTGTATTTCTATAATTTTAAAGGTTGCATTATAATATGAATGATGTAGATGAAATTAGAATGTGTTGTGAACTTAGTTTGATTAATTTCTATGCAAATTTTCATGATGCCTCATTCTTACCTATAGAACTTAATAATGTTGAAAGTAATGTATATAGGATGCACTGGTGATCCTTGTGTTGCGAGTAACATGAGATGTTTGAACTTCTTGAATTGTGTTTGTCAAGGTGAATTTCTTACCTTGGGTAGATCCCGAAAGGAAATGGGGCAGCTTATCCTGCCTAGGGTCTCATTCCCTGAAAGGAAAGATGACACATTTCCTGCCTTGGGTTGTATAAATTCCCTAAAAGGAAAGATGTCACATTTCCTGCCTTGGGATGTATATATTCCCTGAAAAGAAATATGGTGGCATTCTACCTTGGGTTGTATATATTCCCTGAAAGCAATGATTACTAACAGTTACTTGGTCGTCGTCGTCTTATCAGTAAGGCTTGGCCTAACCACCCTTGCATTACAATGTGTCACATCATACAAACATTCATACCATACGATGCATTGTACAATAAACTTCATATTGCACAATGTACACCTCACACATTATACACCACATTACACCTTATACTTCACATTACACGCTAAACATCACTTCATTCACCATACACTTGGCATATCTTGAATCTCTTTGGAAATGGAATATTGTTTATAGGATGGAATTGTTATGTACTAAGTATGAAGTCACAGCGTGATGATGCATTATAACATGACAGAGTATTGAACATTGATTATGATACTTGTTGCACTTTATTGTAATTATGAGATTGGGAAATGTTGTTTACTTATATGTAAGATATGTAAAAGACTATAAGCATGATAAGGATATTATGATTGAATTACTTACGTGAATTGTTATTTAAACTTGCATGAATGAATTATTTTGTCATATGGCTATGGAAGTATCTATTGTTTTGCTATGGAGTTTTCCTATTGAGCTCCCGAGCTCATTGATATTGATATAACAGGTGCACACCTCAATTGATGTGGACTTGATGGAAGGACTCTGGAGTGTAGTTTGTTTATAAGAAAATGTTTTATTTCATGTTTTTGACCCTCGTAGGCAATGTAGTTATAATCACTTAATGATTGAGGGTACTTTAGAATTTGTGGATTTTACTGTGTTAACACTACAACGGTTTTAATTTAATAAGAATTTCGTAGGTTTGTATACTTTGCTTTGTGTAACCATGATATTGATCCAGTTTATGAATGTGATTGGTTTGGCAGCCGCATCCTTTGATTGGATTCGAAGGTCAATCCCTTTCAAATCCTCGAGATCCCATATCTCGAATTTGGGGGCATAATCGATTGTTATCAGAGCTCTAGGTCCTAGGTTACCTAGGGTGAAGAGAGTAGTAAAAAGGGGTATAGTGAAATTCTAGGAAATGAACATAGAAACATGTTAACCTAGGTTCCACATTTGTGTATTGTGTGAAGTGTGCTACCTATAAAAGATATTGTATGCTTATTGCCTATGTATAAGTGAATGTGTATACATATCTATCTACATAGAAATGTTGTGTGTCATACGTAGAGACTTGTTACATGTGTGTTGATAGCTGGAGGTAAGAGAAACCACGCAACAGGTGAGGGTTCATCTAGGGGAGATGTCGATCCTCAATTGATAGGGATTTATTTGTTGCTGGGAGATTGGTCGTATCTCTTCAAAGGGAACAAATGATGAAGCAATCCCAAGTAGTTCCTAGAAATGAAGGAGGGGTGTCTTGGTTAGAAAAATTTAAGAAGTTGGCAACACCATATTTTGATGAAAGAGGTGATTCGATGTGGGCTCAGGAGTGGATACAAGAATTCAGGGGAAGTGAATGACTGGGAGGAATTCAAGAGTCAATTTTACGACACCTATTTTCCTAGCATCTTCAAGAGGTCTAAGGCCGTAGAGTTTCTTAAACTTGAGCAAGATTCTCACACTGTGAGTCAGTATGAAGGACAATTTGCAATGCTCTCTCATTTTGCACCCCACATGGTAGCTCTAGAGGAGGATAAGGTTGCAAAATTTGAGGAATGACTGAGGCCAGGCATCAGGTCAAAGGTGGTTACATTGGGGTTTAAGACTTATCTCCAAGTCCTTGATTGTGCTCGTAGAGTGGAGAGGGACAATGATCTGAATGCCCCGAAGAATGATGTTTTTCGTGGTGACACAGGGAGGTTCCAGATCCAATCGCAGAGGGGAGAAAAGAGAATCAAAACTGATGATTTTCAGAGAGCAGTTGTGGCTAAACCAGCTGCTATAGTTGGAGCTCCTATTGCTGCCCTGTACTTGCAGAAACGATCACTTCCAACCTACTTCAACTGCGGAAGGTATGGACATACCAAGAAGGGTTGTCGTGAGAGGATTAGAGTCGAAGGACAAGGACAAGGAATGGACCGTAGACCACCGCCTCAAAGGCAAGTTAATGCCTTGACTGATGGAACTATCCCAGGAGATGACGATGCCACTAATGCAGTAGTGGAAGGTACACTTGCAATCTTTCACACTCCTGCAAACGTATTGTTTGATTCAGGTGCCACACACTCATTCGTATCAACACATCTTATGCATGCTTTGGGTATTAGACCCTCTACAACGAGTGAACCCTTATGTATAGCAAACCCAATTGGGGGAACAATCAAACTTAGCCAAATCTGTTTAGATTATGTTGTAAGGGTGGGAAACCTGAACTTTGAAGCTAATTTAGTGGAGTTAGCTACGTCGAACTTTGACATCATCTTAGGCATGGATTGGCTAGTTTTCTATCATGCTAAGGTAGATTGTTTTGGGAAGGAAATTACTTTTGAAATTCCTGGAGGTGAAAACATAAAAGTCTAGGGAAGTCTAAAGGATAAGTATCGATCTAAATTCTTAGGCATATTGAAGGAAAGTAAGGAAGAGTCCTTGGAGGAAATTCCTATAGTGAAAGACTTTGCTTTAGTATTTCAGGAGATACCGGGACTACCACCTCTAAGGGAGGTAGATTTTTGTATCGAGTCTGTGCCAGTCACTAGTCCCATATCACTGGCTACTTACTGTATGGCTCCATTGGAACTAAGGGAACTCAAGGAACAACACGATGAACTGATGAGGATGAGGTTTATTAGACCAAGTGTTTCACCGTGGGGAGCACCGATGATCTTTATGAAAAAGAAAGATGGATTTATGAGGTTGTGTATTGACTACAAACAACTTATTAGAGTCTCCATCAAGAATAAATACCCTTTACCCAGAATTGATGATCTTTTTGATCAACTGAGAGGAGCCAAATATTTTTCTAAGATCGATTTGAGATCGGGATACCACCAATTGAGGATAAGGGAGAGTGATATTCAGAAGCCTGCATTTAGGATGAGGTATGGTCATTACGAGTCTGTAGTCATACCATTTCGCTTGACTAATGGTTTGGCTGCCTTTATGGATATGATGCACAAGGAATTCAGGCCATACTTGGATAGATTTGTGGTAATATTCGTGGGTGATATTTTGATTTATTCCAAGATTGTAGAAGAGCATGAACAACATTTGGGTGTAGCTTTGAGGACACTTCTAGAATACCAATTGTATGACAAAATTAGTAAGTGTGACTTTTGGAAGGAGGAAGTCAAATTTTAGGGCACGTAGTGTCAAAATCGGGGATTTCAGTGGATCCTGTGAAGGTAGGAGATGTTATGAGTTGGTAGAGACCCAAGAATGTGGCTGAAATCGAAAGTTTTCTAGGATTGACTGGTTATTATAGGAGATTCATTGAAGGATTCTCCAAGATTTCTGCTCCTATGAAAAATTTGACAAAGAAAGAGGTCAAATTCAATTGGAGTGACAAATGCGAGGCCGCATTCGAAGAATTGAAGAGAAAACTGATTTCTGCTCCAGTACTTGTGATTCTGATTAGTGGAAGAAGTTATCGGTGTATACAGAGGATTAGGATGTCTGTCATGAACCAAACCAGAAATTCCTGATGTCTGAGATTTTCTGATTTATTTGCAACCTTCACCCCGTATTTCTACGAGTGTGGATAACAATGGTCAAAACATAAGCAGAAGTTATTATCAGGTCTAGTAAGATATATGTTACAAATCTAAGAAAATAAAGTCTACTCCTAGACTATATCAATGATTGTACTTGAGTACGCTACCCATTCCAGTCTCTCTCTTCGCATCTGAGCTCCTGAACCTAAAATATAAACAACACACACAAACTGGAAGCCAGAATGAGTAAACCTTCAATGAAGTGTAACCACTCATGTTCCAACATTATGAGAAAAGTGCAATATGTGTACAATGTGTAATAAGCAGTATATGTGCGAGTGGTGAACAATGTGGAGGTTTAACTATAAACATACAAAATCTGAAGTTCTCTCTCATTCTCACAGAGTATATCTCAGCAGTCAAAAACCCTATAACCATATGCATAGATTTATATGAAAATTAGGCCAAGTGTGTCATACACAAAGCTCTCACACTAATATCAACAAAGATATGCAAATCCAGGTGAAATGCAAACGTTGTATGGAAGGAAAAATATCGTAAGTTCCCACGTGATCCCAATCTCTATCCGGGGTGTCCCAGTAACCTGAATGTGCCCCAGGATGTTCCAGCAACCTGAAATCATCCCCCGTATGAACGAACTAAGGAATAGGATTATTCTATGTGTACAACATAGTTTTAAGGGTTTTCGACCTAGGAGAGACAATCCCCCCACTTATTTTTTATCACGGGCCCGTGGCCAAAGCTCACATCCACATGTTTATTCCTTCAGGGAATCTTACATATTCACAATCCAACAAAAAATATAACATGGTCTCACTGTCTCCACACCAACGTGCAGATCTTTGGGATAGTTCACCATCTTCAAAGCTTACACCAACGTGAGGATTCTTGGGTAACCATCATCCCTTAAGACTATAGAGGCCTCCCTATGTGGGTTCGCTCACAGCTTGGGTACGATCACAAAGTCCTCTCATAGGACTATAGTGGATATCAAGTCAAATATCTCATGTGTTAGTCTAAACCCGAGGGTATCATGTAGGGTATTTGACTAGGCTATCACAGCCGGAAGGTCCATATGCAACATCCAAATTCAAATCCATTAATTAATGCATCATACAATGTTTCACAGGCATATATTCAAATCATCAAATATATGGGCACAGTCTCATTATCTACTGTACTAAGTAAAGCAAATTGCATAAGCAACTAATAAATCTATATTTATAATACTATAAGGACAACATGGTAATTATATTCTTATGGGTAAATGAAGTAATTTCAGTTCGGAACACAGGCACTAAACTCCTCATTAACATATTAGAACTTTAAAACATGATCCATCCATCATAAACCTGTCTACGAGGCATCAGGATGCCTAAGCCAATCACATTCTCAAAGGAATTGTGCAAGAAACACCTCAAATATGCCTTTTCATCACAAATGAAGGTCAATACATTACCACAACTACCATTTGCACACGAGCACATGCAATATAATGTTATAGAGCTAATAGGAGTGTTTTGGGACCATACTCACTCGTTTCCCCAAAATCTCCTTTTGCTCGACCAAGTCTAGAAAATCCAACTTCCGGGTTGAGGGGTCAAATTTTGCATGATAAGTCAAGATACACGTATGTTTAGTCAAGATACACGCGCTGCCATTTGAATCACTAAAATTGGACCAAGGGAGCTGTTCGGAGACCCTTCGGTGCGCCGAAAAGTGTAAAAATGTGCCAAATAGTTTGGCACCTCGGGATTTGGTCCAAATGAGTCTTGATAGACGAGAACTCAACTTAGTTTATTCAAAAGTTTGGTTCGGTGACTCTTAGGCTCGTCGAAAGGGGTTCAGCGACCTCTTATGCTCGCCTAGGCTGTCTTCAGCGACAAAACCAAAGAGCCCAATTAAGCTCTGAGAATCAATGGACTGTTCGGCTCACCGAACAGGTCGTCGAACCTCAGGAAAGGTCCAAATGAACTAAAATTTTACCAGGTGGTTGTTCACACTTCCAGGAAGGTTCAATTATACTTTATTTTTGAATTTAGTTGGTCTACAGTGGAGATTTGGGGTTTTCTCTCTATTTTCTTCACTTGAGGTTTGGTTTTTCCACAAATCAAGTCAAATATTGAGGTCAGGGGTTTAGGGTTACCACATACAACATGAATCTAGGTTGAAATCCCAAGGAGAAGGTGGGCATACAACAATTAACCCTTCTCCTAGGATAAAATGGGAAAACACAACTAAATACATCTTCAAAGAGAGGATACTCAACTTGGGGTATTGCTGGAATTGCGTCGGGGTTGATCCGCCGTGTCTCCGCGATCTCCAATGGTCTCCTATGTGCTCCAAAGCTCCAAGCGAAGAGAAGAGAGGAAGAAGAAGAGGAAAAATGCTGAAAATGATCTAAGGCTTCTATTTATAGGCTTACAGGTCAAGTTGGAAATAAGTTTAGCAGTAGGGGCAAAACGGGGTTTCTGATCCTACATTTTTCAATTGCTCACCAAATCAACTTCTGCTAGAGGGATTTTACTGGTGGTTCTGAGGT
>JAUPMG010029722.1:0-14739 GCA_031762675.1 Pachysandra terminalis | reverse complement strand
CTAACCGAAAATAATACTTCCAATTTAATCCCTAGTTAAGCACTTAATTAATCCAAATAAATAAATAAATAAATAAAAGAAATAAATAAATATAAACATGGGAATTAGTTCTATTAAGGGTATTGGGTTATTACAGTCTTCGTGGGCTTGTGCTTCAAGGGTAACTTTATTCGAGGATGTTTCTTGGGGACGAATCCCAAAGGAGCAAACGAAAGACCGGGCATCACACATGAAATTATACTAAAATTCTGCCATCTCTGGAGTATAATCCTTATCAAGGCTCTTGCCCATCACTGAGATTTGCCACTGCGACGTGTGAAACAAGGTACAGAAGCTCTCCTTAGTATAGAAATAACCTGCTTGGGCGACAGTGAGCACAGGTGCCCTCTCGACAGGAGGCATCTGTTGAAGACAAAATTGTCTAAAGAACCGGTGGGGATTATAAGATTTCACGACATAATCATCATCTATTCTCGTAGGAAGACACCCGGGTAAAACGGTCATAACATAGGACATAAGAGAATATGGTGTTGCATTCCTATCCACCAAAGAAAAGCGATGCAATGGACCTTGAGCCCGGAAGGCAATGTCTTGTATACCAGGCAAGGGCAAAAGGTATGGACAAAATATGAATTGTGATTCCATATCAACCGGCGATATGAAATCAGCATCCTTCTTATGCTTAGCACCATCCCACAAAGCGACTCGAGAACATCTCTCCTCAAACTTACATTTTGGGAAAACAAGAGGAGGAGTTGGAAATGCTCAGGTAGAAACAATTGAAGAAACACAGTAGGAATGAAAGACTCGACTTCGTACCTATCTAAAGAAAGCGCCAAGTCCTTAGCAAATAAATCCAACCAATAATATAAAGTGCCTAGGAACATAGGCGCCAGAGGGAATCGGTGACCCTGCCCCATGCATACCGCTATTGCAAAATGACGCTCTTGTTCTTTCTCATAAGGAAGACTTTCAAAGATATATCTTGACAAGAATAAGCCAAGAAAATCCTTAAACACATAAGGTGAATGATACCCTACGCCTATGATGGGTTCTAACGTGTTCTCTCCACTACTGGAAGGTTTAAACTCCTTGAAGAAATAGTGAATCCATCCACTGAATGAGGCGCGTGAACCTTTTGTTCTTTGAATTCGTGTCGAATACCTGGGGAACTATTTTGAATCTTTTTGCGCCTTCGTCAATTCTTTAACAATTTGTAGCTCATCATCTGTTAGAGCAATGTTCATTGGGTCTGCATCACTGACAATGTCAAGACCAAGTAAGACATGAACAACCTCTAAAGAAGGGCCAAATTCACCCTAGGAAGATATGAACGTATGGGTTGAAGAGTTCCAATGGCACAACAGCTGAAAGATGGCCCCTTTGTCTATATGAATGTTTGATTCATAACACGCCCTAACGGCACTCTTTAAACCACATCTGTCGAGCTTCTCTCTTGTTGAACCATCCATGAAAAAATCATGGCACCACTCTAACCACCCCAAGGAGTGGTGAGGATGAGATTTGAAACGAATTTTACTAGGGAGATAATGACATGTTTCAAAACAAAAATGAGGTGTAGAAAGGATATGAGGCGCAGTGCCTGCCTTAGCGCTCAAAACAGGAAAGATACATGTCAATTTATCAGTCGAGTATTTTGACAGATCCAAAGATGGAGGAATATAATCCCACAACTGATCCTTTAATATGGGGTCATCTAACCAACCTGACGGAGGTTCGGGAAGATTGACGCCTTTGGTACGCTTCGATGACAACGGCACTTTGGTAAGACGTTTCATGTCCATTGGAGTAACGATATGGTTAAAAGAAAATGAATGAAGAGGGAGTTTCGGAGGAAGAAGAAAGACCTTAAAGATTGAAAGGAAACAAGTTCCCTTTTCCTCTCTATATATAAAAATGCAGAATACAAAGAGGCACTAAATAATCAAAAAAAAACATAAGGGGAATAGGTGGAATTGACCCCAAAAATATGTACATGAATAACAGGTACCTCGAAACCTATAGTTATGGATGTGCATGATTCATACGAATCTTGGATGCATATAGTAATATGCATAAGAAGAAGATTTTTCATATAGAGACGCCCTTTGGCGTCGAACGTTGGAAGATTGAAGTTAAAAGTTAAAAAAAAAAAAAAAAGAGAAAAAGAAGATTTCTCAGATAGAGATACCCTTTGGTATCAAACATTTGAAGATTGAAGTTAGCACACAAAAATCAAAAGGAAGCAAGTTATTCCAATGATCAGATATTGGTCCGACAGTATCAATACCAAGAAAAGGGCAAATAACAGATGTTCCTAAAAAGGAAATATTACTAAGAAGGATGGAGTAAATAATGACAAGCCCTGATCAATTCCTACATGACCCTGCCAATTATCTTGAGGATAATCGTCATGGTCAGGGGGAATGAAATGTATATAGTGAAAATTGCTAAGGCAAACATCCCAGTGAGATGATGACACGTGGAAGTGTCGTAGATGATTGATTGAGTCATACTTAAATGAAAGTCTAACCCCAAAATTGAATATTTTGATAAAGCATGATGAAAGACGAATAATACAATGCTAATGACTAATATTGAAGTTATGCAGAGAGAAAAGGCTCTATGACGCCTATTGTGATCATCTGACATGCAGAAGTACACAAAATTAATCCACGCAATGTGCATTGGAGAAATGAATCTCGACAAACACACACCTCCGTCTAGAGTGAACCTCGATGATGTAGAAGGTCAAACAGCCTCGATAGTACTAAAGATGAACAGCTTCAACACTACTAAGGCTAAGCAATTTCTGCCTAAGGGAAAGGCAGCCCTAATGGTAAGAGAGGGAAAGACAACCCTCGAGCTGCGCCTCACGTTCACCCAATGAGATGCATCTCAGTGAACAACCCATTTCCATCTAAAGTAAACCTCAAAGACGTCAGACATATTCCCGTCTAGAGGGTACCTCTACGACGTCAGACAAGCCTCGATGGTACTAAGATTGAATGGTCTCGATAGTACTAAGGCTAAATTGTCTCGAAGGATCAAGACTAGACAGTCTCTATGATACTAAGACTAAGCCTCGATAGTGCTAGGACTGAACGATCTCGATTGTGTTCAGACTAAAAGAGTCTTCATATAAAGGGAAAGACAACCCTTACAAATGTAGAAGACACGTCTCCGTCTTAGAGGGAACCTCGACGATGTAGAAGATGAAAGTCTCGATAGTACTAAGGCTAGATAGCCTCGAGGGTACTAAGACTAAACAACACACATCGATGATACTGATACCAAGACCAGAAGGTCTCAGAGGTATTAGGGCTAGACAAATTCCATTTGCGCCAAGAGCAACTTGTCTCAAGGGCATTAAGGCTAAGAATGGCCTCAGCTAAGATTGACACGCCAAAGGCAAAGAATGCCTTCGACGGCACCAATGACCAAGTGAACTTGGCAACTGCTGATAGATTGAGAATGACGTACCAAAGGCAAGAATGCCTTCGACGATGCCAAAGATCAAGTCTAGTTCATGATGAATAACTTCGGTGAGTATTTTATACTATATGAAACCTCATTGGCATGATGAATTCAAAAGAAGCGAAAGGACTCAAATAGCCCAATGGCACCAGACATGCAATTCAAATATGAAAATAGTTGAATAACTTCGGTGAGTATTTCATACTATATGAAACCTCATTGGCGCCAAAGGTTGAGTGATATCAATATTGCTGATTTATGTAATGTATGCCAAACGCCTGTCATTAGCGCCGAAGGTATAATGTACACTTTGTTGATTTCAAAGGGGGACTTAGCAATCTAAGGAAAGGAGGGGCGTGAGGCTCGCCCATCATGAATTACATGCTGAATTACATATATGATCATAAATGACGAAATTGTCATAATGGCAAAGAGGTAATTTATTAATGTAATTTGTGAGGGGACCGCTTCAGAGACAGGGATAATTACCACTAAGTACCCCTGGATTAGCATTCTAAACACCATTAGGAAACGATTTAAAGGGAATTTTACCTACCACCACCCCTCTCTAATTTGCTATAAATAGCAGCCTCTGTTTCCAAACAGAGAGAGAAGAATTCGGGGGCAAGGTACGATTTTTGAGAAATTGGTTCTGAAGTGTGCTCACGAAGCTCCAAACATCCTTGCTGACTATTCCTTCTAGTTCTATCCTATTTTCCGTTTTCCTTCTCTTAATGTTGCTCTTTGTTCTTCTCTTGGAGACGGGGTATGGTCGACTAGGGAGTTAGGCTTCCATCGAGTCAGTTGTTTTTGATTGGCAACATTCTTTTACAAAACGAACCTAAACAACCAGCATAGCACTAAACATACACCAGCAGCTGCAGCCATCCTATAGCAGCCAAGCATCACTCCCACACCCGTCTCACACCCTCCCTAGTCATCATCCACAAGCAGAGGAACAACTGCACCAACAAAAATAGTACAACAAGGGCCAACTCATTAGAGTAACCCCTCCCCTCCCAAAACCCTCACCACATCACCTGACATCATGGTTTCACAAATTGGCCGATACCAGTCGGTCCGGTCCCAACCAGCGATACAAAGAATTGTATGACGGGGTTACGGACCTGCGATCTGGCGACCGGTACTGCCAGTCTGGTGACCGATTTTGGCGGTCCGATGACCAATCCCACTGGTCCCGCAACTGATACCATAGGTCCGGCAACCGGTCCCACTGGTCCAATGACCGGTCCTGCCGTTCCGACGAGTCCCACCAGTTCGGCAACGATCTGAAATTTTCTTCTTTTTTTTTTTTTGCTTTCTGTACTGGATCCAGACTAGCCAATATTGGTCCGTACCACCGATCCAGTCTCCGATTAAGATTTGCTAAACTATGTCTGACATCACACACCTGTAGGAAGGCCTCCTGCATGCAACAAACAAGGCTGGAATCCAAACCTCTTAAAAACAACAGCCTTCACAAGCATATCACCCAAAAGGTAGCTAACCGCAGTAGTTACGTGTATAGGGTGGGCAAATCCCCCATTTAGCATACAATTCTCTGTTGTCATTGTTGTCTACACACCCCACATCAGCTCTCCTCTATCATAGCAATAATATCTTCACTAATGATAGTGATTAAGGATCCAATTGGTATGTACTCCTCCTTAAACACTTCTATTTTCCTCTATTCACAAATAATAAACAGCATTGTTAAATGTGATTTTCTTGATGTAATTAATAAATTGGTTGCCACTGAACTTGGTGGCACACCAGTTTACCTTATCCTTGTATAACTATATATAATATTGAATTTATTATTATCTTGTTACACTTATTTCCTTCATTAAGTTAATATTTGAAAATTTTGATAGGTTCTATCCTTAACATTATGAAAGTAGAACAATCCCAATTAATAAAATTTAACAAATCTGGTTAAAGCAAGTGATAAAGGGTAGTAAATATTACAAATAACGAAATCTAGAGAGTGATCAGTGCTATTTTAAAAACATACGGGGAGGTATCTGTAATTTTATCAAATCCCTAGAGAAGTTTGAAAAAAAACATTACCTATGCTTTTAGTTGGAATTTGAGGCGTAAATTTTAGTGGAAAACCAAAAGAATTACAGAAAAATAAATGATTAAAAGATAAAGGTGACATTTAGAGAGGGAGAGAGCAGAGTGGGGAAGTGGGGGCCATGAGAGAGTGTTGCGTGATCCGAGATGGGCAAAGAGTTGCAGAGGCAAGACCAGAGCAAGCATGTCCGCATGGCACGACTGCTACCAGAACTTTCGCCTGACCCCAAATCAGTCTGCTTTCTACCAAAAAAAAAAAAACAAACCAGTCTGCACGCAATACGACAAAGAGGAACCTAATTGAATCCTGTGCCCGTCTCCGTGGAACCCACACCCCAAATAAATAAACTAACACTTTCATCTAACCAACATCAGAAGTACTCTGTCAGAAAAATTCAAACTGCCTTCGAAAACTTCTCTCTTCTTTAATTCTTTTATTATTATTATTACTTTTTCTTTTTGTAAGATTTCTCTTCTTTAACTCAAAACTGTATATCTATAATAAAAAAAGGTCATAATTAATTTAAAAAATAATAGATAAAAATGTTAAAATAGCATATATAGTTTCAGACATCTTGAATTGAAGACATTGGAAAATGTCAAATAGAAGTCATAATCACATGGATTATGGACCTCAATATTTCATGTAGCCACTCTTAACCAAATAAAGGAACCTAGCATAACGTAGAGCATTTGACCTATGCGCTCACACGCATACACAAAAAATAAAATAGAAAACAACCTTGAACAAAAAAGCCATTGCCCATTATTAAGTCGATATAACATAACAATACACAATTGGAAAGAAACTATAAAACAAAAATGAAAATGTAGTGTTATTATTTGACTCAAATCTCCTAAGATGATCAATAGAAGAAGCTGATGATCATAACACATATTGATTGAAAAGACACCCATCTATAGCCTTCTTACAAAAATAAAAAATAAAAAAGTTAAAGTGTAAAAAGTTAAACAAATAGGGGAGCAACAATCATAACTTTATCCATTAACTTCATGTGGAATGCAACTTTACCAAGTAGGTTATCCCTCTAAAACAGGGTCTTGGTTCCACTACACCTCAAGTTACATGGATACCATCATCATTGGCAGCTAACAGAATTAACAAAAGATTAGATACAACTAAAATTATTTATAGACATATAATATATTAAATTAGTAGGACCCAATGAATTATTATACAATGAAAATAAATTCATAATTAGAAAATCATGATTGATATGCTTTTACAATGTTAAACATATAAATTAATTTAGCCAGATTATAAATTCTAATAATTGATAAATAAATAAAAAAAATCAAGCTTTTTAAGCTCTAGAAATAATGATTCAAAACTACAAATCAACTCTCCATCATTTGTTTTCAGAAGCAGAACTGGAATTGAAAGCTACATATTTATCATCACTGACAATTTATAAAATTAATTCAAAATAAAATAAAAAAATATCAACTACTAAGTAATCTTAGTTTTGCTAAGAAAATCAACTCTCTCCTCACTTATTTTCAGAAGCGGAATTGGAATTGAAAGCTGCTTATTTATCATCGACAATTTATAAAATTTATTGAAAATAAAATAAAAAATATCAACAACCAAGTAATCTTAGTTTTGCGTAGCTATAAAAAACTAAATGTTTGGGTGAAGGGGTCGTCTCATATCAAGAAATCCAACCATTATTTTCCTTTCGTTTCATCGATTTCTTTCTCGAGAACAGATAATATTTAATCATTAATTGTGGTGATCGGAAAAGAAAAAGGGAAAACATAAACTAAATTAAACGAACATTTCCTTAGAAGCAATTCAATTTCCATCTCCATGACTACGCCTTGTAACTGTAGTTTTCCGTTTCACACAGAGGTGAGGGGAGAACTGCAACAAATCATAAAAAATAAATGAAGATAACAAAGGAATATAAATATGACCATTGTCTTTACACAAATCAGTTATTCGAAATATCAAATCCGAACTACAACACCGAACAATGAACTTTTAGCACGAGCAATTGGGCTTTCTTTGTCAGTTGATCTTTCTTCGGAGAAGAAACAGAACATTTTTTTATATATATATTTTTATGTTAATTTTCAAAAACTGAAGTCGCATGCGGAAGAAACTGTCACACCCCCGATCCAAGATATCCGATCTCGAGGGCTCCAATGAGAGACCTTCGGATTCAAATCCCTTGGATGTGGAAACCAACCTCAAAACATTATCATAAACAACATGCGGAAGCTAGATCAACCCAAACAATCCATAAATTATTCCGAGTCTATTACATCAAGATCTTAATCCAAACTGAAACTAATGAAAATCAAACTTCTCCTAATCTATTACATTCTCAAAGCCAACTGAAAATAGAAAATAAACAACAATTAAGCATCCTATCCCGCCATGCATCCTATGCTCCAACTCATCTCCTTAACCTGTTGGACAAACAACACGTAATAGGTGTGAGCTTTTTGAGGCTCAGTAGGAACCATAGGTCCTATGCTCACATTATCAACAATAAATCCAACCACATACGCATACATCATGTTAAACAGTATAACATAAATTCTCATTCATAACAAACTACCATAATCATTTGACCAACTACATGCCTTAGTAAGATAATCACATCATTGTATGACTGTCAATCTCATGCTGTACATTATTAACATAAAAATGTCCATTCACAATTAACAATTAAAATATTCTATCTTAACACATGCATTGGTAATTCAATCACATCACTACATGAATATAAAAACAGCAAAGTAGAAGAAAAGAAAATATAATGAAGATGCAGAAAAGACAATGCATGCTAAACCAAATGAATGCTATGCAAAGAAGATGAATAAATATAAACAATGCATCACACAATTTATTAATGTTAAATAATGCAATTTTCGGTGATCAGCTGGTTCCAAGTTACCTTGGCATCCAATTTACTACAGCTAGACAAAGCTCTCTTATCAAGTCATAATATTTATTGGGCATCCCTTTTAATACAGCTGAACACTACTCTCTTACCTTCCATGTGTACATCATGATTTTGCAGGATTTTCAACCCACAGGACTCAATTCCCCTAACTATTTTCAAGTTTGTTCCTTATGCATATCTAATGCATGGATGGGTCACACAAGGACCATTCACCACAACTCATTCCAAACCTCATGCATACCTAATGCATGGATGGGTCAGACAAGGACCATTCAACATAACTCATGCATATCTCATGCAACACACATAAACACACTCAATCATAGCATTAAAACATGTTGCAATACCAACACAATAACACACATCCTCATAGAAGCAACAGTACTCAACCACATTCACAGAAAACAACACTTCATGGCACTTCACCCTACTTTGGAGCACAACTCCTTACCTACACATTTCTATGGGCTATAACCACCACAAACAACTTTCCTAGGGTCAAATCCAACTCCCCACAAAATATCACATGCATTGGGCTTGGGCCCCTACCTTCGGTCGACCTAAGGGTGGACTGAAGAATTTTCGGTCTATACTCTAGCAAATTTTCAGGGTTTTACAGCTTTGACGTATGTTCCGTATTTTGACCATAACTAATTATATACTTATCGAAATCACCTCAAAATTGATGAAATGTGTTCCTGACGAACAGGAAAATCATATAAAAATATAAAATAAATTATATAACTTTGGTCCATCCCAAGAACGACCAGAAAATAGGCCGAAGCTCGGGTTTAGCCTAAAAGAATCCCAGTTTTCACTCCTTTTTGCCCTCTTTTGGTCGTACACCTTATATAATATTCATTCAGGTATTTAATATTCATTCTATAGTCCTATTTCATGCATTCACTCTACCCAATATATTTGAGATACATTACATTCATTCATGAGCATAAAACCTACACACACACACACACACACACACACACACACACACATATATATATATATATAAACATATGCACATATATACACCCATATGTATATATGCACCTATATCTATCTATATATGATTGAGCACATAAGAGATACACATTCATTATCATAGGAATCTCACAGAGATGATATATATATATATATACTCCATAAACGCACCTTACAATACCACATGCACTTATTATCATGAGTATTCTTAGATCTACGATTAGATACGCACACACACGCACTTATATACACAAACACACATGTATAGACATATTTACAATCACCCGCACCCATGGACATTACTATTAACAATATGAGAAGCAACCGAGGTGACCTACCTTTTGTTGAAAACCCAGATTTGTACAGAACTTCCTCTCTTCTTCTTCTAGCCTCTCCTCTCTTTTCCCACTTCCTTTCCTTGTTCCAATACTCTTCTTTACTTCTTCTCTCTCTCTCTCTCTCTCTCTCTCTCTCTCTATTACAGAAAACTATAGTAGCTTCTTCCTCTCTTTTTCTTTTCTCTCAAAATCCAACACCATAAAATTCTCCTCCTTGTGATCCATGCACCTTCCTAATTGTCTTTTAGTTCTCTTTCTAATCCCAACACATCATGCCAATTGAGATAAGGAAGGATTCCTTAGTGGAGTCCTAACCTATCTCAACCTCCTCTCTAATAGGAAACTAACTCTTTCCTTCTAATCTAACTAATTCAAATTCTAATTTGAATTACCAAACTAACCCTAATTCTCATTAATGACTCACATCCAAATCAAATCTCAGCCCAAGTTAACTTAAGCAATTACACTACATCCCCACACTTCATATTAATTATAATTTGACCCCAATACTTCCAATTAATAACTCATATTACCCAAATTTCTTCTCAATTATAATTTAACCCAATACATCACTATTATGC
Organism: Pachysandra terminalis; assembly: GCA_031762675.1. Lineage (NCBI taxonomy): Eukaryota > Viridiplantae > Streptophyta > Magnoliopsida > Buxales > Buxaceae > Pachysandra > Pachysandra terminalis. The sequence goes on along the minus strand of JAUPMG010029722.1, from coordinate 4,350 downwards.
CATATAAATATCACATTAAGTTCTCACACTCATTCTAATATGAACATATTATATCATTAGGTTAGTCTAAAGATTATGATCCGTCTTAAATTAACTAATTCCAGTTCCTACGTCAATCAAAGGTATAAAAAATCAAATTAATTTCTTGATTTATGTTTATACTTATTTAATTCATTTAAATAATCACAAATTCATTCATTATATTAATTTTCGGGTTCGGGTCACTACAATCTCCCCTTCTTTAAGAAATTTTGTCCCCGAAATCTATCACGCTAGATTTCTAGATTACTCATTCCTAAAATCAATTATGATTGGTTATGATATTTCAAACTTATTACGAATTCAAACATACAACATAGAAGTAATCATGTCATTTAATTCAAGCAATAAAATCAGAAGGTAAATCTGTTTCCAAATCATACATTTATATTCATATATCACACACACACAATTCAGCAAACACAAAAATCAAACAATTCACATACGCATACAACACACAATTCAAAGCATTTCACAAGAAGCACACAACACAGAAACAATCCCATCATTCACAAAATTCAGCAAACAATTCATGTCATACACACCACAAAATTTCATGTGATTCCTAGGTTTACATATCTCTATGTTCCTTCTTAAGTCCCGCCAAACTTGAGAACCTCTAGATCCCCAACATAGAGCAATCATAACAAGTAATCACACAACATACAATTGCACCCTTATGAATCCTAATGTTAATGTTTATGTTCTCTTTTCCATAGATAATCTAATCTAGAGCTCTGATATCATTCTGTCACGCCCCGGATCCGAGATATTTGATCTCGAGGACTTCAAAGTGCAACATTCGGATCCAAATCCCTTGGATGTGGAAACCAACGTCAAAACATTATAATAAACAACATACGGAAGCTAAATCAAACCAAATCATCCATAAATTATTCCGAGTCTATTACATCATGGTTTTAATCCAAACTGAAACTAATGAAAATCAAACTTCTCCTAATCTATTACATTCTCAAAGCCAACTGAAAATAGAAAATAAACAGCAACTAAGCATCCTATTCCACCGTGCATCCTATGCGCCAACTCATCACCTTAACCTGTTGGACGGACAACATGTAATAAGTGTGAGATTTTTTAGGCTCAGTAGGAACCATAGGTCCTATGCTCACATTATCAACAATAATTCCAACCACATACACATTCATCATGTTAAACATTATAACATAACTTTTCATTCATAGTAAACAACCATAATCAATTGACCAAACACATGCCTTAGTAACATAATCACATCATTGTATGACTGTCAATCTCATTATGTACATTATTAACATAAAATTGTCTATTCACAATCAACAATTAAAATCATTCCATCTAAACACTTGCATTAGTAATTCAATCCCAACACTTTATGAATATTAAAACAGCAAAGTAGAAGAAAAAACAATATCATGAAGATGCAGAAAACACAATGCATGCTAAAATAAATGAATGCTATGCAAAGATGATGAATAAATATAAACAATGCATCACACAATATATGAATGTTAAAAAATGCAATTTCCGGTGAACAGCTGGTTCAAAGTTACCTTGGCATCCAACTTACTACAGTTGGGAGAAGCTCTCTTATCAAGTAATAATAATTACTGGGGAATCCTTTTTAATACAGCTGGGCACTGCTCTCTTATCTCCCATGTTTATATCATGGTTTTGCAAGGTTTTCAACCCACGAGGCTCAATTCCCCTAACTATTTTCATGTTTGTTTCCCATGCATATTTAATGCATGGATAGGTTACTCAGGGACCATTCACCACAACTCATTCCTAACCTCTTGCATACCTAATGAATCGATGGATCACACACGGACCATTCAACATAACTCATGCATATCTCATGCAATACACACAAACACAATCAATCATAACATTAAAACATGTTGCACATATCAACACAATAACACATATCCTCATAGAAGCAACAATATTCAACCTCATTCACAGAAAACAATACTTCATGGCACTTTACCATACTTTGGAGCACAACTCCTTACTTACACATTTCTATGGGCTATAACCACGACAAACAACTTTCTTAGGATCAAATCCAACTCCTCACAAAATATCACATACATTGGGCTTCGGCCCCTACCTTCGATCGACCTAAGGGTGGACCGAAGAATTTTCAGTCTATACTCCAACAACTTTTTAGGGTTTTTCATCTTTGACATATGTTCGGTATTTGGACCATAACTAATTATATACTTATCGGAATCACCTCAAACTTGATGAAGTGTGTTCCTAATGAACAGGGAAATCATAAAAAAAAATATAAAATAAATTATTTAACTTTGGTCCATCCCAGGGTCAACTCCCAAGTCAGTTGAAGCTCGGGTCTAGCCCAGAAAAATCTCAATTTTCATTCCTTTTTGCCCTCTATTGGTCTTACACCTTATCTAATCTTCTTTCAGTTATTTATTATTCATTCTATAGTCCTGTTTCATGCCTGCACTCTACCCAATATATTTGACATACATTCCATTCATTCATGAGCATAAAACCTACACATACATACATACACACACACACACACACATATATATATATATATATATATATATATATATATAAACATTACACCCATATGTATATATGCACCTATATCTATTTATATATGATTGAGCACATAAGAAGTAAACATTCATTATCATAGGAATCTCACAAAGATGATATATATATATATATATAAACTCTACAAACGCACCATACAACACCACATGCACTTAATAGCATGAGCATTCTTAAATCTGCGATTAGATACACACACGCACTTATATACACAAACACACATGCATAGACATATTTACTCACCCACACCCATGGATATTACTATTAACAATATGAGGAGCAACCGAGGTGACCTACCTTTTCCTAAAAACCCAATTTTCTGCAGAACTTCCTCTCTTAATCTTCTTCGTCTTCTTCTGGCCTCTTCTCTCTTTTCCTACTTCCTTTCCTTTTTCTAGCACTCTTCTTTCCTTCTCTCTCTCTTTCTTTTCTTCTCTCTTTATTCCAAAAAACTATAGTAGCTTCTTCCTCCCTTTTTCTTTTCTCTCAAAACCTAAAACCCTAAAATTCTCCTCCTTGTGATCCACGCATCTTCCTAATTCTCCTTTGGTTCTCTTTCTAATCCAAACGCAACATGCCAATTGAGATAAAGATAGATTCTTTAGTAGAGTCCTTACTTATCTCAACCTCCTCTCTAATAGGACGCTAACTCTTTCTTTCTAATCTAACTAATTCAAATTCTAATTTGAATTACCAAACTAACCCTAATTCTCATTAATGACTCACACGTCCAAATCAAATCTCAGCCCAACTTAACTTAAATAATTACACTACATCTCCACACTTCATATTAAATACAATATGACCCCAATACTTTCACTTAATAACTCATATTACCCAAATTGCTTCTCAATTATAATTTAACCCAACACATCACTATTATGACATATAAATATAACATCAAGATTTCATAGTCAATCTAATATGAGCATATGATATCATTAGGTTAACCTCAAGATTATGATCCCTCTTAAATTAACTAATTCCTATTCCTACATCAATTAAAGGTATAAACAATCAAATTAATTTCTTGATTTCTATTTATACTTATTTAATTCATTAAAATAATTCTGAATTTCTATTTAAACTTATTTAATTCATTTAAATAATCCCAAATTCATTCATGATATTAATTTTCGGGTTTGGGTCACTACAGAAACAACCACGTCTTTTTATACGCATGTCGACGTGAACGTGAACTAGAGTAGGGATGTACAAACGGGCTGCACGGTACGGCCCGGCACAAACGTGCGCGGGCCGTGCATGCTTCGTGCCTGGCACGGCCCAGCGCGATAAGGTTTTGGGCCGTGCCATGCCATGCCGTGCCCAGCAATCGGGACCCTAGGCTCAACACGGGACAGGGCACGCAGGCCTAATGGCTCGTGTCGTGACATGTCATGCCGAGCCTTATGGGTCGTTCGGTGCCAGGCACAAAGCACAACCAAAACACCTTAAAGGTGCTGGCCATGCTAGGCAACCCAACAACACGACCCCAACAATGTTTAGCAAACACCTTAATATATACAATATTATATATATATATGTATATATATATATATATAAGTATATAGGTATATAGGTGTGTATATATATATATATATATATATATATATATATATATAATATTGTATATATTAAGGTGTTTGCCAAACATTGTTGGGGTCGTGTTGTTGGGCTGCCTAGCATGGCCAGCACCTTTAAGGTGTTTTGGTTGTGCTTATATAT
>JAUPMG010029712.1:0-14740 GCA_031762675.1 Pachysandra terminalis | reverse complement strand
TATATAATATTAATTATTAAATACAAAATTAATTAGTGGCGTGCTTAAGTCAAAGTAATTAAAAATCCTAATTAATTGATTTGAATTAGTGCTGAATTCACCCAAAAAAAAAATTATTGCTAAATTGTTTTTTTTTCCATGCTTTTAATGAGCCGAGTTTTCACTAGCCAAGTCGAGCTTTTCACGGGCCGAGCCTGAGCCTGAAATTTTTTAGCGAGCTTGAGCCGAGCCCGAGCCCGAGCCATGGCCAGATTTCACGAGCCCGAGCCGAGCTGGGCAAAGCTCGGCAAGGCTCGGCTCGGCTCGTTTACACCCCTAGACAGAACATACCTCAGTAAGAACACTCCTAAAACTTAACCTTAGGTTCTAATAACTAGGTTGAAGACAAGATGATGAAAATATGAAAATGAGTTTAACCGGCTATGCAAATATGTGTTGAAAAATTAAACAAAAACTTACCTGATTTGATGAACCGAGGCGTGACGATGTCACTGTCCTTGAAACCAAATTCGCCCCCTTTTGGATCGTATCTGCTGTGTACTGGGTCTAGGTTTTCCCTTTCAGTAGATTACACGGTCGTACCGGGGTAAAGACGAAGAAGATGCTGTAGCACTTGCCTAGAACTTTGAAAACTAAAATTTTGCTATTGTAGAAATTGCAGAAAAGTTGAAAACCAAAATAGAAGAAAGGAGAGGAGAGCTCAAGTTGCTTGAGTTGTGCGTCTCGACAAAGAGGATGAGTCCTCCTTATATAGGCCAAAAAGTAGCCTTTCGGGCCTTAATGTCCAAAACGGTTACACACTTAAATACATACACGTTTTGGACTTGAAAGTCCAAAACTATCCTATTATTATGATAAATATCAAAACTCTCACATTTAAGTGCAAAACTGATATTTTTTTATTAAATAATAAAAAATGTTTTAAAATTAAATTAATACTTTGAATTTTAAATTAGATTCCAACAGCTAGTACCTCCTGACCTCCTGAAATATCAGGTCTGGAGTTCGATTTTGCAGGGCCGTCTCACTCCGGGCCACTGGAGGAATACCCGATCATTAACTTTAGGTTCCAGGGATTAGTTATGGTGTGCGGACACCTAGGTTATCAAAAAGAATAGAAAAAAACCCATACCTAAAATGTCATAAAAATATAATTCGAGATGATCGAATAGGCAGGTCAGGGTCAGTCTGAGAGACCCGTTTGATCTCTTCGAATAAATAAAAATATCTTTCACCAAAAGAGAGAGATATATTATTATGATCACAAGGGACGAAATTAGGGGTGGGAGCTGAGCTTTGATTGCACTGAGGGAAAAGAGAGCAGAATCATAGACAGAAAGACTGGAGATGGAGTGAAACATCCACTTTAGTAGCAGCTGGTACAACTCTACATTTGTTTGCTGCACTCCACTGTCCCCCACCCAACCTTGCCCCTCCTACATATGCTACATTTTTCTACCCGTTTGTCAAACAACATATCATTACCTTCTCCACTCAAATAAAAACTATAAATAAATAACGAAGTACTAATTTTTCTTTTTTACTTTTTGGCTTTGGATCGGTCGGACCAGTCATTGGACTAACAGTACCAAACCGGTCCAAATCGATATTGGATTGGACTGTTCAAGTTGTATCGGTCATTAGACCGGTTGTATAGGCCAATTCATATCGATATCGGTTGTACCAATCCGGTGGAAAGCCTAACGATACAATAGTTGTATTGTTGCTTGGGACTAGATCGGATTGGTCTTAACCGATCCCGATACAGACCAGCCAGTAGAACTGGATCAGTCCGATCCTTGACACCTTGCGGCCAGCCGCCAACCGATCCAAGGACATGAACTAAGAATATAACACAATGAGTTAGTATTATCATTAAAGTATAATATTATAATAACTTATATTATAACTTATAAACATAAATCAAGTAAAAAACTTTAACTATAAATTAGCAAAATCTAAATTATATTTTTCCACGTTATATAAATGATAAGTATAACTTATAATAATTATAATGATTAGTTTGTAATTTATATTTTGGTAAGCTGTAATTATTAGTTGTATAGTTATATCTTACGAGTATTAACATACAAGTAATCTTACTTGGTTATATTAATATTATTAATTTTACTGATTAAATATTAATATACTTATATTATAAGCATAAACTTAAAACTATGAGTACAATATTACTTATATAACTAAAACATAATAAATAAAAAATAGGGATTACAAAATAGTAAACGAGCCATGCCCTTTGGCAGATCACGAGTGCACAACACGACCCAGTCCAGCACAATCTGGTTTGGCCCGGCCTCGCCCATCATATGTTATGCCCAGCCGTGTCATGGGCCGTGGGCTGTATTGGGCCTTAGGTCCTCAAATTTAGGCACAATACCTAAGGGTTGCAATTAGGACGTCAAACGGATCAGGTTTTGGGCGGTTCAAGATCAATCTCAATTTTTTAAATCCCGGCCCAATCGACCAGTTCAACCGATATCCAGTTGTATAATCGAGCTGGGTGGGCTTTTAACCCACTAAGCATTGAAAATTGTCGAGACCCAGTTATTTAATCAGATTAACTATTGATATATTTTCAATTTTTTTTTTAGGTATTTGAAATATCATAATATGATGAATAATTTCTATTTGACATTACATTTTAACATATTATAATAGTAAATTCTTTATTCAACTATGATTGATTGCCTGTTTATTGTTCTTTCTTTCATATTAGTACATTTACATTATCGTACATATAGCATCAATTCAATGGGTTAATTTGAGTTGAGCCACCGGTTGAACCGGTTTGACCCAACCCGCTCCCTTTACCGGGTTAATGACCGAGTCAGGTTTTAGAACATTGATCAATCTATCTATCCCACTTATGATAACATTAGAGATGGCAATTGAGCGGGTTTGAGGAGGGTTGATAGAGGTATTAACAGCTTAACACTCAATCCAAACCCTCCCATTTAATAAACGGATTGAAATAATCAAACCTACTCCCAACCCGTATTAACCCATTTGACCCTTTTAATTTTACTAAATTTTTTAATATACCTAAACTCTATCATATGAATATGAGAGAGTAGTTGATCATCTGATCCTATATTTTGCTTTTATTATAGCAGCATTTTTGGGAATTTTCCCTTTATAGCAAAACTATTCATGAGAATTTCATGTTGAAAAGGTTGGGAATCTCTCGAGCCTCAATCATCCAAATAAGTACTTACATTGTTCTATTATTGCTGTAAACAGGGTGGGTTGGGCTAGGTTCTACTCAATTCGGATTCCTCCTAAATTAAGGCTGCGTTTGGGCCATTCTAATCCGAAATCAAACTAAATCTATTGAACTTGAATTCAATCTATTAGGACCGTAAATAGGGTGGATTGGGCCAAGTTCTACTCAATTCGATTTGGTTTAGTCGAAGCCTTGACCGTAAAGTGATCAAATTAATTCAATTTTTCGTTTTCTAAATCATAACCAAACCAAAAAAAAAATATTAATAATAATAAACAAACAAACAAAACCGACTTTTTCAGTTTGGTTTGTTTGGTTTTCGGATCACATCTATGTGAGTGAGGATACAAAAGTAAAAAATGTTATTAGAAGGGGTAACAAAAAACTCTAGAGGGGCAAAAGCAAAATTTGACAAGAAGCAATTTGTAACATGTTACAAAAGTAGTGCCAACTTTAAAATTTTTAAAAAGTTGAGGGGTACAGTTGTCTCCTCTCACCCTTATGTAGCTCCGCCCATATATAAGGGATTTACCCTATATATGGGGTAGGAGTATAAGTTGTAATAATAATTCGTTTTTGACATAGTGAAAAATTAAGTTGTAACCCTAATTCGTTTTTGACATAATCGAAACTTCTTCTCTCCGTACTGGGAACGGCCGGGACCGATCCGGTCTCCGATACCGGTATATTAAACCATGATGTAGTGTTATAATCAATCAATTCATGAAAGCCAATCATCAAATGAACCAAAGGTTTCACTTTGAGTAAAAGAAAAAAAGAAGAGGTGATTATACTCTGGCTAGAAGTCTGAAGATGGTGACTACAGAGAGATTGGTGAGTATACAAGAACTAGTTACTTAATTAACCCTGCGGCAATTAACTCGAACCTCACCTTGAGTACCAGAGTTCCCCAACTTGACCATAGCATTAGCAAAGTCTGTAGAGAAGACGTTGCTATATCTACTGTAAATAGCTACGATAGCGTCGGTCCAACTGCCATTAAAGAGCACTTGATCAGAGTTAAGTAGAACTTGTCTATTCATCAATGCCTGGAAATAACTCGTCGAAACGATTTGGGCTCTAGGGGTCTAGAGGGGCTGGGTTGCTGTTACCGTTTGGAAATTGGCGAGGGCAAGTAGCTCGTCGCATGGTTGCGAAGGCCGGATCGATGTTCGTTTGATTGTAGATCCGGTCCCTAAATGTGACACAAGGGGCTTGACCGTTGAGTGAGGGCACCGTTGCCGGCTCTTCACTCCCAGTCTTTTGAGGGCACTCCTTTTCGGACCGGGATCGTCTGTGGTGTACACCACAGGGGATCTCCTGTGGTGTAGAGATAACCCGGGGGCAAAATGGTATTTTTGCCCCTCGGGTTGTCTACTCACAAGAGATCCCCTATGGTGTACACCACAGAGAATTTACGCCCCCCCGTTTCAGGGGATATCCTCTCGATCCCAATCATTTGAGGACACCCCTTTCAAGGGGACATCTCCTCGATCCAATCATTCGTGGGCTCCCCTTTTTACGGGAACATCCCTTCAGAATAAATATACTCTAAAGATTTACTTCTCGAACAAAGGCTCACTCAGGGCAGTAGATCAGGTGTGGGTGGCCTTGCCGTTGGTGGCAGCACTCTTGGCCACCCGCACATGTGAATGAAAAAAAAAATTAAATTTTTTTTTTTAGTTGTTCACATGTATTTAGGTGATGTGGACCAATAGAGTACTGCCCGCACTCACCTGCCACCCGCATGGGAACCACACTCTACATTTCTTCAAGGGGACATCTCCTTTTGAAAGTTGGGAATTTCTCGAGCCAAAAACAATGGCATCTTGGCCATTGCATCTCAGTTTGTTAAAAAAAATAGCTACGTCATCATTTAAAGTGATCAAAACACCCAAAATCCACGTTTTGTTGTCTATTGGCTCTGATTTACATAGGAAAAAAAATATCACTTGTTATTATGTGATCTATATAGAAGCAATGAAAATAGGAAGAAGAAGAAAATGTAAATTTTATTAATTGAATAAAATCACGTATTTACATTGAAAGAATTCATTGAATCTACAGAAATTTATACAAAAATCCTCCTTGACCATATGATTACAGTGAACTAATATATTTTTACAAAAAAAAAATACTATAAATCATCTGAAGCGACAATGTGAGTGACGACGACTGTGATATCGTCAATCTTGCCTCCTGGGTGATTGTATCCTGCATTCCTAGAAGCTTCTGAGAATGGAGTACTGCAATACTTGTCAAATGAGTTATATAAAGCCAGATTTGCTAATGTTGTAGCTATAATCTCTGGACGTATCCCATCTTTGATTCCTTCAACCACAGCTTCTTTAATCTCCTTTTTGAATAAGTTATCGAATAATCCATCACTCCCCAAAATAATGATATCTCCAGCCTTGATCTCAACTTTGAGTATCTGCAATGGTTATCAATTTAAAATGTTAATTAATACTAATAACAATACTTTAATTAATCACTAGAAGAAAATAAAAACATGGGCCCAAGCTTTAAGAATGATTATGGGCCCACTTAATTGGCCCATATAAATGGCTTAGATCTAGATTCTAGAGTTAGCCTGTTATAACAATTTTGCTTCCAACTGATTAAGATCTTAAGACATTTCCATTTTGTAAATCTTATTATTTTAGTTCTGCATTCCTCTCAAGTTTCATAAACCTCTTCGTTGATTTGAGACCAATCACAAGACAAGACGACATGTAGGATAAAAACCTAATTGAAATTATCATTCCATGTGTCATCTTCTGATTGGTTTCGTGTGATTGTAACTTGAGAGGATCCCATTCCTTTACTAATATACCTGTCTTAAAAATATAAATAAAAGAAAAATCAAAATTTTGAAGTACAAAGTTACTCTTCTTCTATCGTTCTTACCTTAAAGCTCTGTTTGTTTCGACGGAAATTAGAGGAAAAAAAAAATATTTTCTAGCATTTCATAATTTTACGCATTTTTGTTTCAAAGAAAAATTTAAAGTTCAAAAAAAAATATTTTAATGGATTTCAAAAATTCTGGACAACAACTTCCAAAAATATCTGTCAGATGTTATTTTTTGTTACTTTCGAAAAAGGTGAAATATGATTTTTTAAAGGAAAATTTAAAGTTTCAAAAAAGTATATTTTAATGGATTTTAAAAATTCTGAAAAATAACTTTCAAAAATATCTATCGGAAGTTGTTTTTTATTACTTTTGAAAAAAGTGAAATATGATTCGTTCTCATTCAATTTTCAAGAACAACACTGATCTCTCTCTCTCTCTCTCTCTCTCTCTCTCTAATTTTCACAAACAACAATGATCTCTGTCTCTCTCTCATCTAGCTAAAAAAAAACCATTGCTCCATGATAGTTGCCCGTGCCCTTTAATGATTATGAATTCCGTGTTTTTGTTTTTGTTTTGTGTTTTCCTAAACAACAGAAAATAAGTTCTGGTTATATTGTTTTTTTGGATTTTATTTTTTTTCTTTTCCAGTTTTTCTGCCAAAACAAACAGAGCCTAAGAGATTTTCTATTTCCTTAATTAGATCGTATAAAATTTTGACATTTGTAAGTAACGGTCACTTCGGAAGGTGTAAGAAAGGAATGTTTAAATGCTCAACAAATGATATAGATGTCTTTTTATAAGTTTAGTATTAGGCCAAGGGTGAAACAGTCTAAAAATCATATAATCTGACTGATATCAATACTTTTCATCAGTTGCTATGGGAGGTCTCTGCAATTTAATACAATATCTCACGAGATGTTAGTGGAATATTAGAAACCACAGGGGAGCTAATTGCAATTGTCAGATATGTAATGGGGTGTAAGTGAAATTTATCTTAGAAAAAATATAAAGCCATTAAAAATTGACATTAATTTGTTTTAACTAGTAGGTCCCATATTAATTGGATGTGAAGAGTTAATGCCTAAAATAACCTTCCTAAACAAACAGATTATTTATAAATTTATGCTAATTATATAAACACTAAAGGGTGGTTTTGTCAAGAAAATGATATACAAAAAATAAAATATTTTTTTTACTACAAGTTTAAAGTAAAAGATCGTAAAACTTTTATTTAAAATTATATTACTCAAATGATTTCAAACCAATCGGAAAAATATTATAATTATAAAGGATAAAATAGTTAAAAAGATAAAATAGAAATTAATTAATTCAAAAACTTAAAAAAAAAATTCTTTCAACTTTTACAGTAGTTTGATGATACTGAAATATCTCTCAAAATTACTGTTTTAAGGCTACACTTATAAGTAGGACAGTTGGGCCTGGATCTTAATATGGATTGTTATATATTAATATGCAAGCCTGGCCCAAGCCTACCCAGGTCCAGCCCATTGCCACCCCTATCCAAGACTTTCGGAACCTTGTGAACCTGCAATTCTTGAATATATATATGACCATTTGCAAATCTTTCAACAAGGATGATGGTTGTGGCCATGGTTTCAAGGATCGGATCGGGATATGCTAGGACCGGTCCGATCCCAAGCCATGATACAACTATTGTATCAAGTGGCTTTGGATCGGACCGATCCAACCGATACTGAAACTGATCACCCAATCCAATTAATTTTTTTTCAATTGGCTTTGGATCAGACCGATCCAACCAATACCGATACAAATCGGCCAATCCAGTCTGATCCAACCAATCCAATTTTTTTTTCAATTGGATTTGGATCGGACTGATCCAACCGATACCGATACCGATACCAATACGGATTGGATCCAATTTATTTTTTTCAAAGGACAATCCAAAAGTTGGATCGGACCAGGATCGACCGATCCAATACCGGATCTGCAATCTCGATCGAAATTGGCCCAGACCGGTCCAGAATCCCGAGAATAAAAACCTTGGTTGTGGCAGTGCAGTGGTAGGCCCTTGGCAATGGTGCCTTAGAAAATGATGGAAAGGAAACTAAACCAAAAAAAAGCACTTTTCCATTAATTACTTCCCCTTGATTCCTACATAAAAAGTTGAAGAGCCTAATTCTGTAATCTTGGATCGAACCGGTCCCGGCCGATCCCAATCCGGATCGGCTATACCAGCGGTACTGGCTGATCCAAAAGTTGGATCTTCCTTAAAAAAATTGGATTGGCCAGACAGGCTGTACCGGTCGGTATCGAACCAGTCCAGGTCGATACCAACAGAATCGTTTGATTTATAAATTTAAAAAAACACTTTGGATCAGACCAATCTAGTCACTGGACTGGTTCGGATCAGTATCGGTTGGACCGGTCCAATCCAAAGCCACTTGATACAATATTTGTATCGTGACTTGGGATCGGACCGGTCCTGGCCGATCCCGGTATGGACTGGCAACTTATATATAAGAGGAATTCTGTCCGTCCGAGCCTGGCCCGGCCCGCCCGGCCCAATCATAGGGCCGGGCGGGTCACCCAGCCCATTGCCACCCCTACTCTAGTCCACTCCCGTCTGCAGAAACCTCCCATTGCTTGATAATAACAATACAGGTAGTTTTATAACAACACAAAATGATATACATAACTGAAAGATGACCTGTTAATCTGGGCCTTCTGAAATGGTGAGCAAATAACTAGGTCTGAAACAGTAAAAGCTAGCACATAAAAGAAAGCACAGAATCTGTAAGAAATAAAGCTTCATGCTACTAGTTCTATCTGGACAGTTATATCATGACGCACGCTTCTTTGGACCGTTTAAAAATTTTCTGCTAGTTGAATCTTCTTTGGAAGCAAAAGCCCCAGACTCTGTCCAATTCAAATGATGTCCAATCATTTGGAGATGATATAAGAAGCACCCTCCTGATCACCGGATGGTGGGGAATAAGGTTCCTTTCCTGGTCAATGGGAACCCTTGATTGATTTGGGGCTTCTTATGTCCAAATGTTTGGCCATCAGATTGGAATGACCATAGACTGGATTTCGCAAGCTGAACAATTAACCATTTGATTGTAAGAGAATTTGAGGGCAAAGTCCAAAATTATAGAGTGATCAGAGAACGGAGAAAGGCCCTCAAGATAGGCCACCTTTCCCATAACTCCCAGGTAGGCATTGCATGCAGGTAAGTATTTGTGTAAGAAGCGCGCGCGCACAAACAAGCAAATCTGTGAGATTACATACCTATCTATCTACTGACACACAAACAGAAAAGTAAATATACAAAACTAGAAATGCATGCTTTTGCATGCCTTCTTCAAACATAATACACCTTGAAGGAAGGAACGAAAAGTACAATATAAATTACAATTTGCATAAAAAAAAGTGCTTGTAAAGTTTCGTCAAGCTGAACATCAAATGGAGAAAATGATGGTAAGAATGTAGTTGTTTCAACCAACTGACCTGAGCCGAACTCGGTTGATCACAATCTGCGCTATTCCCCAGTTGATACGGGCAATTGAAAGAATGTTGTTGCACAGGAGAGCTGTAGGCAATGCCGCCCTCCCTAAACACTAGGAAACCACTGTCTCCAATGCTAACGGCATGTAAGCACTGCACCCAGATATAAAGCCAGATAGGGTTCAGAATTTTATGGAGAGAAATTCATACGAAATACAAAACATTGATCGGTATCTTTATTTCTGGTCGAATGGCCGAAAAAAAGTCAGAAACACTATTTGACTTTACTACAATAATTTGCAATCTACAGAACAGTACTGCTAATTGAAGGATCTAATTGAGCTTCATTCTTTTTTTTTCCCCCCCTATAAAGTAAATGGGAACCAGTAGCATTTTGATTGACAAAAATGGCAAACATTGAGTTGAAAATCTTTGTGAATTTGAAGGTGGAAGAAAGAAAGAAAATTAGCTCACCTGGTCTGTAATCGCCACTATACATGCTGTTGCAGCTCCCTCAGCTTTGGTATTCAGGTATGCTTCTTCTAATACTCTTGTTGGATCATTAGAACTTCTGGGTTTATTTTGAATAGCAATTACTGAATTTGACATAAGTTGACGAGCATATTCACCCGAGTCTATACCCTTTTTGGACCAACCACCAACACCATCGGCAACTCCGATGACTTTATCCTCATCGCAGATGAAATGAGCATCCTCCCCTGCAGGTTTTGACTCATTGTCCTTGGGTAGGTAGCATGACCCTGAAATAAACTTCAGGCTTCTCTCGCTCAAGATATTCCTGCAGTTAAAACAAAGGGATGAAACTAGTTGAAACACTGAACATACAAAAAGAAAAAGAAACCACAAAATAAGGTTGGTAAAGCAATATGAAGGTCCATGTTATTAAATTCAGATTTTACAGTCCAAATTATTCAGATCCAATGTATGTCAATTCAGGATTAGTTCTCAAAATTGTCATTGACACCAAACTATATCTTGTTTTCAAACAACATAATTGCAAAGATCATGGCCCTAGAAAAAGATGCAACAACAACAACGACAAAATAGCATGCTGTTGGTGCACATGCAAAGAGGGTTCATGCAAGTATTATATGGTACCAAATTACTATAGACTCAAACTACCCCTTCACTCTATTGTGTCTGCTCAATAACAATGAATGATATTTCTCCCTCCCTTTTTCAGCTAGTGAAATAGTGGTTTTACTACACTAAACTTCTGGGAATTTACATGTATTCACAAAGCATAGGTGACGGGCCGTATCCATTTTACCTCCTTAGAGAGAAAACCAAATGTCATTCATTAGACAAAATGAAAAAGAAGAATCCTATGAGAATATATATTAATATAAATAAAAACTATCTGGTAAATGTTTTTTCACCTAGAGAGACAAATGCCCAATAAAAAAAGAACCAAGAAACTTACTAACCAAGCAACACATTATACAGAAACTGAGAAGGAAAGAACAATAAGCATACCCATCAGTATCGGGATCTATCCCATAAAAAGCTGCCCTATACCAAGTGCTACCAGGGTCAATTAGCGAATCATATATGGGTTCCTGAGCAAATTCCTCTATCTTCCTTTTCTTCACAGTTGAACTACCAACATCCACAACACTAGTGGCTTGCCTCTCTGAACAAATGAAGTGGCTGTCCCCCTTAGGCTTCAACTCATTGTCCCTCAATTGGCTGAATGATTCTTGGATCTGCCTCAAGCTTTTGCCAGTCAAAATAGTCCTGCAGACAAAAAAACGCTATAAAGAGAGTTCGGATCTACAAGAATAACACTATAAAGAGAGTTTTCAGAAAAATCTGCAAAATGTCTCGCATATTCTCACAATGTTCTTGCTCTTTCCTTTCATGTTCTACCCTTTATCAATTCTCTTTTATCTCATCTTCTCTTTAGTTGTTCTCCAAGCTTTCAAAATTGTTTTCCTTTCCATTTTTTTTAATTGGAACTTAAGTATTTAATGTTTCTTGCATGTTATTAATGTAGAAGCAAGGCTTGATGGTCATGGAATGCTTTAATTTGTAGTAAAACCTCTTTTTTCAACGAGCTGTGCTGGATCTATTATTTCACGATCTGTAAGTTTTCAAATCTATTTTGGCAAAAGATTATTCAGGATATAATTTTGTGATACAGTCAGTAATCTTGGATGGCCTCTGCATTTTATATCATTTTGTTGAACCGTCCTTGATTTAAAGATTGTTTTGCATACTCGACATCATTGTTAAAGTTTATTTAGGGTATCATTAACAAACACTAGGAAAGAAAATCAAAAAACTCATTTTGTTCGCAACGAATAAACATTTTTTTTATTATCATGAACATCTCCTGTAGGGGGGGTTTGTCTTGAATTATGTATGGATCCAAAACATATAATTTTGGAAGGGGAGCTGATTTTGCTAAAGCAATATTTAAGACTACAAGGAAAGTGCCTCGACTTTTCTTCTTCTTCTTCTTTTTTTTTGGTGGTCAAATAAAGTTGACAATCAAGTGTAGGCACACATTAAAAATAATAAAAAAAAGAAAACCTGCACATTGCCATGTTTATCTTATGCAATACCTTGATATCGTCCTTTCTAGGAACTTGTGTATAGTTTTCCTAGTTGGTTTTGGAGTTGTTTTGGGTTGCATAATGAAAATACAATATTGGGGATTCCATAAAATCCTAGGGTATAAGGAGCACTTTCATAGTTGTAATCTCCATTATCGATGGTTGAAGTTTTTCCAATATGATGTAAATTATTTTATTGTGATTCGGCTAATTCTTTTTCATATTTTCTCTGTTTTTTCACAGATCACATACACATGATCAGAGCAATTTTGTGCAAACAATTAGTGTTAGAGCCATTGGTTATGCCTACAAAAAAATCTAATACTACAATAATAGACATCAGAATAAGTTTAAAAAAGATAGAGATGATCGATGTATATTTACGATCATAATAATCAATCGATTAATGAAAGCCAATCATCAAATAAGAAGAAGAAAAAAAAATTATTCATTCTTACCCATGAAAAACAGCATCGGAAACCGATCCAAACGATGAAAGGCGACGTAGTTTTGATGGTTTCAACTGACTATGTTCCGAAGCTGCAATCGTTAATGTCGCTGACATCGTAATGAAACAAGATCAAATCGATAACTATCTTGATCCCAGATCTCGACGAAACTGAACAGAAACCCTATTTCTGCTATCAAACGCACAACTCTCAAATCAGATCGAAAGCAAAACAAATGAAATTGATTAAAAAAAAAAATCTTCTACCATCGAACGCACAACTCTCAAATCAGATCGAAACGAAAACCGATGAAATTGAAAAATAAAAAAATTTCTTGCAGAGGCTAGGGCGAAAGGACAAGAAAGTAGTCTTGTAATTCAAGATTGGAAATATCTGTACTCTGTAGTACTTCTATTTTTAAAGCACGCCATCCCACTTCCCGTGTTTTTTTCCGTTTCTAAGTTTAGAGCTGACAAATTCCAACCCGATCCATCAATTCATTCGGGTTTTAGTTGTTTGGACTTTGGATTCAAGTTTTCAACCCGTTTGTTGGGTGTGCTTAAACGGGTTGGGTTCCAGATTATCGGTCTGCCCCGTCGCGTTATTATATTATACGTTTTATTATTTTAGTATACATTAAAAATGTATAGCAACTATATATATATACACATAAAAAAAGTTAGGTTTTTATTCGAGCTGGCAATTTTCGATCCAGCCCACCAACCCACTCAAACCTAACCCAATTAATTGGGTTAGGTTTGGGTTTAGGTTCTTTCAACACGTTCATAAAACGGGTCAACCCAAACCCAACCCGTTGGATACCTGTTTAATTTAATTCAGTATTTTTTTAAATTTGTTCTTTTATTTTTATAAGCGTGATCTTATACATACTATATATCAAAAAGATATAAGAGAGAGTTGAGACTTCTTAGGTTCTTTCGTCTTGGTATATAATATTGTCATAGTCTATTGTTATTGCAACTTCATAACTTATTATATAGCTTACAAGTAATGTAAATGCATGATTGTAATTGTATGTTTACATAGATTTATAATTATTTTTATTTATTTATTTATTTTACATAGGTTTATAATTCCTTGGTAGACGATATTATCTATTATCATATCACCCAGATTACTATTACTTATTATAATTATTCTAATTTTTTTATTCACGTGTGTTTTACAATTTTTATATTTAATAGGTTAAAAAAATATTTTTTTAATGTTTTATTAAAAAAATTATGATATTTATTAAAAATATAATTTCATTAATTTAATATGTTATCAATTTAAAATTTAAAATTATTAATAAATAAATAAAAATAAAACGGGTTGAAGGGTACAACCCGTTTATTGATGAATTGGGTTTGGGTCCATGATTTCTCAACCCGTATGTAAATTGATCAAACCCACCCCAACTCCTTTAAGTTGTAACACGTCTGTAACCCGCCCGAACCCAACCAATTGCCACCTCTAGTTTTTCTCTCTCATCTGATAGATAGATCAGAGGAGTATCAAAGAAGTAAAGTAAAATATTGTAGGTTATATGAATTTTTATTGTTTATATAAAATTAAATAAGATTGTAGAGAAAAAAATAAGGACTATACAAAGACATTAGATGAGGTATTTAAAAATAAATAATAAAAATGAATAGAATTAAAGGAGTCAATGGGTCATATGGGCTAAGGCAAGTTGGGTCTGGGTTTTATTATTTTAACCCGTTTACTAACCCGGAGGATTTGAACTGAATGCCAAGCTTCTTTTTTTTTTTTTTAGAGTGCCAGCTGGTACTCATCGACCTCCTTGTCCAACTCCTACTATGATACGGACTGAACGAGCCCAGCCGAGTCGAGCTTTACCCTACTCGATTCCAGCTGGCTAGAAATTAAAGCTTTGGTTCGGCCCAATATAGTATTGGGCCACACAAGCCCAAATCCTATTAATTGGAAATTTATAAAAATATAACACTAAAATATCCCCAACTCAACCCACAAAGAAATGGGTGAACACAAATACCCTCACCCTCGTGGGTAAAATTGTAATTTTATCCTCATAAAGTAACAAAATTATAATTTTGCCCTTGAGGTTATTTGTGTGCACAGGACACTCCAAAGAAATATGGTT
>JAUPMG010029682.1:0-14741 GCA_031762675.1 Pachysandra terminalis | reverse complement strand
TAGCCCGCACACTAGGCACATAGCCAGAAACCTAAGCACATAGCTATCAAAACACAGGCACCAAGCCATCACTTGGAGCTCACTAGGTCACAAGGAACCCACAAGCTCAACCTATATACCAATCTCCCTAACCTGCTCATATGCCACAACTTATAATTACCGTAAGTTAAAATGTCGCTTGATCGACATCAGCGATCGATCGACATCGGCGCTCGTTCGACATCAGCGCTCGATCGAAAAATTCGATCGATCGACAATCCGCACAGAAACGTGCTCTGTTCTCTGTCATCAACGATTTCTGGGGATTCAATCCCCCATATCTCATACTAAATCACTTAATAACTATGATATCACTTCAATTACCTCAAACCGACCTCAACAAGCATGAATCAACTAAAATAAATCCTCTAATTTCTGAAATTGAAAGTCCATCCATTAAGCTCTGTTTTAGGCTATACTAAGGTTCAGAAAAATATTGTATGAAATCCATTACTTCAGAATCCAAATCAAAGCATAGAAAAATGCAAGTTTGCATCTAAAAGCAATTCAATACATTTCAGAACAGAATCGAATTCAATACATCAATATATATATATGCATACCTTCAAATCTTCATGACGTTTATAAGAAATCATAACAGAACATACACATTCCTTTTAAACTCAAATCAGACCAAGATCACATACTTTAAAAACGAAATCGACAAGGCAGTGAACGGATAGACGATGTACTTACCGTAGTCCGCGAAATAGAAAACAAATCGGATGGTCTTTCTTCTCCTTCCTTCTTCATTTCTTTCTTCCCCTCTCCTTCTTTCTTCCTCTATCTTCTTCTGTATTACTATCAGCACCCAACGAACAGAGAGAGGATGAGGTTAAGTGCCCTCATCCCTCCTTCTCACTCCTTCTCACTCTCCATGCACGATGCCACCTCGCCACGATCCCTACGAATCCGTTCGCGCAACTGTGAGTGAACGATTCAAAGGAAATCAAATCAAATTCAAAATTTTAATTAATAAAATAACCCAATACAATACTTATTTACATAAGGACCCCTATATCCAAACTAATTATTTTAATTAACTCCTTAGTCTAAATAAACACATAATAATACCCATATGCATAATTTAGTTCAATTAAAATATAATTTAATGGGCGAAATAACTTTAGGGGGGTTTAGGTCATTACAATTTTCCCAAAATCCTCTATTGCTTGGTCAAACTAAGAAATCCAAATTTCCGAGTTGGGGGGTCGGATTTTACATGTGAGGTTTAACTGACCCGGAAATAGGCTAAACACGTGTAACTAGTCAAGATACACATGCTCTCATTGGAATCACTCCATTTGGACAAGAGGAGTGGTTCGACGAGGTCTTCGACGACATTTCGGCGCGCCTAAATGAGGTAAAGTGTGCCAAATGAGTTGGCACCTTGGGGTTTGGTCCAAAAGAGTCTCGATAGACGAGAAGTCAACTTGGTTCGGTCACTTTTATATTTCGGCGACCTCTTAGGCTCGCCCAAAGGGATTTCGACGACCTCTTCAGTGCACCTAAATTCCCTCGGCGACCATTCCCGAGAGCCATATTTGGCCTCTGAGATTCGGTGACCTCTTTGGAGCGTCGAAGAGTGCGCGGAAGCTGGTGAAAGGGCCATTGAGGCTGAAATTTCACTGGGAGCTTGGTTTTACTCCTAGGAAGATTTGATTATGGACGAAACCCATTTCCATTAGGTCTAAAATAGAGATTTGGGGCTTTCCACATTTTTCTCTCCTCTTAGGGTTGGGTTTTTCCACATGCAAGGTCAAACAAGGTGGTCTGGTGTTTAGGGTTCCACATGCATCAATAAAAATGGTCTAAATCCCAAGGAGAAGGTGGGTATGAGGCAAACAACCCTTCTCCTAGGTCAAACACTAAAACACAACTAAATAACACATTCAAGGGAGGTTACTCAACTTGGGGTGTTGCCGAGTGGGTTGGAGTCGATCCGTCGCGAATCCAGAACTTGGATGATCATCCATGAGCTCCAAATCCCATCTATGGCTCCAAAATCTAAGAGAGAGAAGAGAGGAAGTGAAAAATTAGGTTTTATGAGCTAAGTGTTCTATTTATAGTCAAGATGTGAATAGTGTCAGCACTAAGGGAAAAACGGGGTTTTCGGCTATACATTTTCCGACTGGCCACCTATGCAGGCTCTGTTAGAGGGATTTTCTTGATGGTTCTGAGATGGACCTCGGAAGTCGACGAGTGTAATTAATTAACTTATTTAATTATATAAATATTAATTAACCTCTAAATTTTCAGCTGGCCTTCCAGATTAGCTGCCTAAATTAATTTAATTTCTTAATTAGCCTAACTTTCTGAGGTCAGGGATCTAATGGACATCAACCTAGTCTACTTGTGGACCTAATTTAATTATTTTAAATTAAACTTAATTTCTAATCCTAATTAATTGAGGAAAAGGGTTCAGGTCCTTACAAACAGCCACCGGGTTTTAAAGATTTGAAGAATCCTCACCATGTCTATAAGTTGCACATAGCGTTGTATGGACTCAAAATAGCTCCACGAGTTTGGTTTCAAAGGTTGAGCACATTCCTGTTAGAATTCGGTTTTCATGGTTCTAAAACCTACTCATCACTCTTCATCTATCGTCAACAGTTACGGGTGATTTTTTTATTAATTTATGTTGATGATATTATTATTGCGGGGAGCTCCATTGAACTCATGGAACAACTTGCATCGCTCAATACTGAATTTGCTATTCGAGATCTTGGCCAGTTAAAATTCTTCCTTGGAATTGAAGCGCGAACCTGTCATCAAGACCTTCATCTCTCTTAGAGAAAATATGTTCATGATCTACTCAAACAGACTAAAATGGATGGGTCGAAGTCATGTTCCACACCGATTGCATCATCTCCTCCTTTGTCACGATTTTCAGGAATTTCTTTACCTGATCCAATTGAGTATCGTCAAGTTGTGGGAGCACTTCAATATTTGGGTCTCATTAGACCAGATATTTCTTTTGCAGTAAATAAAGTGTGCCAGTTCATGCACTGTCCGACTGATACCCATTGGATGGCCGTGAAAAGGATCTTGCGCTATCTCAAGTACAAAATTTCGTTTGGATTAATTATTCAAATGTGCAGCTCGATTCAACTACGCACATTTTCTGATGCAGATTGGGCTGGATGCACAGATGATAGTAGATCAACTGGGGGGAATGGAATTTTTCTTGACACGAATTTAATTTCATGTAGTGCAAAGAAGCAGTCTACAATGGCGAGATCAAGTACTGAGTCCGAATACAAAGCACTTGCCAACACCGTAGCTGAACTCACATGGTTACAGTCTTTACTCCATGAACTTGGAATTTTTTTTAGCACACCTCCCAATATTCTTTAGTGCGACAATATTGGGGCCACATATCGTACAACAAATCTGGTATTTCATGCACATACGAAACATATAGAAGTTGACTTCCACTTCGTACGTGACAAAGTCACCAAATGAGACCTAGAAGTTTGCTATATATCGACCAAAGATCAGCTGGCCGATATTTATACAAAGGGTCTCTGTCGGTGACAGTTTTGCTCACTTCGAGTCAAGCTCATGATCATCATGATCATTGACCCAGTCATTCACCTGAGGGCGTATAACGAATAATATCAGCAGTAGATAGAATGTATATTACTCAAATTCAACATTATTGTAACCAACTGTCAAGATGTCCTACAATCTAGGATTTACCTTTATCTTAGTAATACTCATATAAATATATTGCATTGGCTACTCCTAAAGTGAAGGAGAGACACCCCAATTCAGTTATCTCTCTACTTTGAATTCTACAAATATCAATATATTTTGGTACAAGTTTTACAATCAAGTAAGAAAAGCAGCAATTACAAAATATAGATGGGTTTCATTTGATTCAATTTCTAGATTTTGGCAATTGCTAAGATAAAATGTCTTTTATTTATCCCATCTTAGATGGATGGATTGATTTGGTTGCTATTTATTAGTTTAGCACTGGTGATGCGAGTTTTGTAATGGACAATATATTATAAAAGACCTTTGATAGATAATATAAATGAACCAATACAACTACCCTTCTAAAGATATAGGTACAGTGAGCTTGTCTCAAGACAGTCTAAACCGTCTTGCAACCGTTCTGCCACGAGCATTCCTTCTCAAATATGATTTGTGAATAAGGCAAAGAGAAGAGACAAAGGGGGAAGGATATTAAAATAACTGAAAAGTTAGTTAGAATGCATATCTTAGAGCAAGAAAACCTCAGAGTTCGAATGACTTGAAATCTATAACATGTATTGAGAAATACACATGTACAGGACTGACTATCCCTTTTCCTTTTCAGTGCCTTTACTCGCTGTTGTCTTCAACATCTTAAATTCTCAGATTTTCAGCTTCTTCAGCGATCCTTTAATGGAGGATACGTTCTGCAATTTATAGGGAATTTAGCTTCTCAAAGTAGGACAAATGTCAATCAGTCAAGTATCCAGAGAGGAGCTTTAAAATATTCACATGCATTAAAACATATCCTAAATGCCACGTGTATTTCAACACGGCTAAGTTATTTCTAGAAAGAAGGATGAGTCATTCAAACTTTAAAAATTGCTCTATGATAGGTTGCTTTAGATCTAGAAGAACACGGATTGGATGAAACGTGTTGCATTCATACAAATCTAAAAGCATCGTTTCCATTCTTTGCCTCCATCCTAGATAAGAAAAAAACCCCTTTAGATAAGTTAGAAAGCAGATATTATAAGTAGCTGAGGTTTTATCACGTGCCATCCATTTTGAGGAATATATCTCAATCAAATTTAAAGTAAATGAGTCACTTCAATGTCATAAATACCTTTCTAGATTTCGCATATCTCTAGGGAGCTCCCTTTGGCGGCTTTCTATATTTCTTCGAAGGAAGCCAAGATAACTCTATATTTACAAGGTGCCTAGTATATTCTCGAGTTACCTATATAGAGAACTCGAAGTTGAGTTTCTCAGCAAGGAACTCTTTTTCATGACCAATAGTCTCTGAAAAGAAGAGTGAATCCTTCAAGATTTATAGTTTTAGCAACTAATCCAAGTGTCCTCAACCTTAATGAAATCAGAAGTAAATATGTTCCCTTGTGAACTCCTTTGAAGTAAAGTGAGAGAAAGTTTCTCAAAGTACGTAGGAAACCATCTTCAGGAATTACTTCTAGAGATAGTGTGAATTCGACTTCTGAAGCTTTTTTCCCTAGGGATTTGCTTTTAGAAGTTAAAGTATTTTCTCCAAAATATTATTCGAAGTCAATTCCTAAGGATGAATAAGAGTGACTTCGAACTTTACTTTGTAGTTTAAATGCATTTAAAAGTGCATTCGAGAGTAATAATCCATATCTTTGTCCTTCGAAGGGGAAAAAATCCTTAGTCCTTTTGAGGGTGACATGTCCTTAGTCCTTTGAAGGTGACTAACCTTTGACGAATTGACCATCTCAGGGTGGTTAGCCTCGATTTCACTTTAGTAGGAGGAAATATACCTCCTTCGAGTTCAACAATCTGGAGGTAGTTAGCTTTCGAGTTCACTATTTGGAGGTGGTTGGCCTTTGTATTCACCATCTAGAGGTGGTTGACCTTCGAATCGAACTTCAGTAGGAGGAAATATATCTCCTTCACAGTTCTTTCAAAGCAAAGCATAATAAATGGTCCTTCAAAGTCTATGGATATGATCTGAGGGCGACTTCTGAGTTAGAAGGCATAAAAGTGCCCTCGAAGATCTCTCTTCAAGGGAATTACCTTTAAAATGTAAAGGTAAAGCAATAAAATCACTCGAAGTCTCTTCTAGAGAATGAATAGTTGTGACTTTGAGGATTTATTTAAAGTTTCAAATGTTTGAGGAGTCCATTAGGGGTTGTGTACCCCCGTATCTGTCCTTCGAGAGGGATAATGTCCTTTAGAAGGAATGGAGAAATCCATAATCCTTTGATTATTTCAAGGGCAATCATCATGCTTCATAAGGAATGTAAATCCTTATCTTTTTGGTCATTCCAAGGGAAGTTAGCCCGTGTTAGTTAGGTTTGGGACACGTGGTGTTCCCCCATAAGTTGTATTTCAAAAAAGGTTACTTCTTTAAGAAGCTTTCCTTTTTGGTGATCAGGCAGTCTAATTAATCTCATTAAACACATGACGATATTTTAAGCGCGCGCATGCACGTTTACTGGGTATAGCCGCATACATTGAATTATTCAGTAAAGCTGTTACCTGCTACACAGTCGTTTTTCATGTGCCAGCTGTCAACAGTAACTGCACGTAGATTAGACCGTTTGGTAATAAGGTGATATTTGAAACGGCTTAGAGATATGTCACCAAATGGTGATGCGGGTTTTGTAATTGACAATATATTATAAAAGACCTTTGAAAGATAATATAAATGAATCAATACAACCACCCTTCCACAGAAATAGGTACAGAGAGCCTGTCTCAAGACAGCCTAAACCGTCGCACAGTCGTTCTTCCAAGAGCGTTCCTTCTCAATTATGACCTGTGAATAAGACAATGAGGAGAGGAAAATGGGGAAGGATATTGAAATGACTAAAAAGTCAATTAGAATGCATATCTGAAAGCTAGAAAACCTCAAAGTTCGAATGACTCGAAGTTTATAACATGTATTGAGAAATATACGTGTATAGGACTGACTATCCATTTTCTCTTTCAGTGCCTTTACTCACTGTTGCCTTCTACCTCTTAAATTCTCAGATTTTCAGAGATTTTCAGCTTCTTCAGCAAAGTAGGTTTCTGACTCATCAAAGGGAAAGGGCTCTGCTACAACCTGGACAACCTTTCCGCCTTTCCGTTCCAAATACCCTTCAAACACTAATGGTATGAGGAAGGGACTGCCCTTGTTCGGTGTATCCATGGTCTTCCCCACAACACATGGAATGATGCTCTATTATCAATGACATGACATAAAAATGGAAATTTGAAAGGTCCTACCTGGATGTTGAGTGTAACATACCCCATTGTCTGCTGCCACTGGGTATCGAATCCCAGAATCTGGATTTGGTTGGGGACGATACATTCCTTCGAGACTCCAATTGCTTCCATAATTTTGAGAGGGATGAGATTGACAGTAGAACCATTGTCAACAAGCGCCCTTCAAAACATGTACATCCTGCAAAGTAACATTTAAGTAGAGTGGCTGGTTATGGTCCTCTGAAGAAGCCATCATATCTTCCTCCGTGAAAGTGATAGCATTCCTGCTGAGTTGAGGGGGGTAATACACAGAGGCTTCCTGAATGTAGGACTTGTAGTGATGCTTCTCAATAATATCTAGCAACGCTCGAGTGGCCTCGTTCCTTAACTCCGAACTGAACTGCAAATCTTTAAAGAACATCTGAAATCTGGTGGTGATACGCACATCTTCACTTGGCTGAGGCTCCAACTTACATCTGGCATGCACGGAAAGCATATGCACGGCTTCCTTTCCTTTCCCTTGATTCTGAGGAAGGGGATCAGTATGTACCTTCGCTTCTGGGATGTCGATGTCTCTAGCAGCCAACCAAACATGAAATAACTTCCTCAAGGCCCAACAGTCAAAAGTAGAATGCCGAGTATTGCGGTGGAACTTGCAATAACGCGAGGACTTCTTGTCTGCCTCTGAGGGCTCTCTTTCAACAGGTAGTAGCGAGACACGATCATCCTTGATCCATTCCTACAATAAGGCATCAAGCTGAGCAGGAGAACAGGTTACCTCGGGTGGTGCACGCTTCTCTCGACTGTTGGTGTTATTGTTGTTACTGCTACTAGGTTTGCCCTTCTTCTTTGGAATGGGCTCTTCTTTCTTCTCCATAGTAACAACGAGAGTGCACTTCCTCTCTCCTTTCTTCACAGGAGCAGGAATGGAAGCATTTGTCCTCTTGGTATACTCATACAGTTTGGTGAAGCTTTTGATCTCATGGTCCTCTAAGTGTATATGGAAGGGAATGAGCATGCTATTAATGCAGATCCTGACAAACTTCTCCTTAGAAGCCGCTTTAGTGCAGGTGATCACAAGATCTCTGAAACGCTTAACATAGTCCACCAAATCTTCATCCAGCCTTTGTCTTTCACGGCTAAGATCAATGATGGTGACTTTCTCCTCTGTGATGAAGAACTTGTGATGAAATTGAGCAACCATGTCTTCCCAAGTGTGAACTGAACCAGGTTCCAACTTGCTGCACCGCGTGTATGCTCACTCAAAGAGTGACTTTGAAAATTCATGTAGACGAAGCTCCTTGTTACCAGCATAAGCCCTCAGAGCTTTAATGAAGCGACTCACATGCTCCCTGACGTTCCTGTTTTGCCCTGAAAACTAGGGAAAGACAGGAGCCTCGTAGTCCTTGGGATATGGCCTGCTGAGGAGTCCCTCTAGGTACGGGGGACAGAAATCACTCCCAATGCAGTCTGTGTCCTTCGATTGGGATTTCTGAGGAAGAGCTTGCACATCAGCAATAGTAACAAAGTCAGTTTTGGGAGCAAATGAAGGCATGAATGTGTATGGAGGAGGGATTTCTATAGGAGAAGTCTTTGGGGTGGGATTTGGTGGAGGATTAGGACCAAACTTGTCAGAAAGAGCATCCAACTGAGCATATAGGATATGGATAACCACCTTGATAGACCTAGCTGTCACATTACGGTCTTCAAGGAGAACAGGTTCATGAGGAGGATTCTGTTCTAGAATTTCTTCCACAAAAGGAACAGTGTTTGAAGTGGATGGATCCATAGACAAGAAATAAGGCAAAAACAAAAACAGACATAAAATTTGAGAAAAATGACTACAAGCTCCCACCTGAGTTGCCAGCACTTTGAAAAAGACTTCTTCTTTATTTTAAAGTTTTAAAGAGTTTATATAAAAGGTAAACTGGACTCACACAAATTTTAAAGAATTCGTAAGTATTTACAAAACGCTGGAAGTTAATTGTGAATGTCTCTTCTTATTTCTTGGGCTGCATAGGATTCCATCACATTGTGTATGTGTACCAATTCCAAATGTTTTTACAAACATTAAGATTGTTGAATTATTCAATTAGGACCGTGTCTTGTAAATAACTTTTTAAAAGTTTTCTATTGTAACCACAGAACATGCATTTTTAGCGATGAAATTTATTAAAATTTGACTTACAAAAAAAAAAAAATAGACTACGTACGTACGTTGGAAAATAAATTTCAAAAATTATTATTATAGAGTTACTTATTAATATTGAAATTAAAATAATCTAGATGAACTTTCTGTATAGAAATACTATATAATCTTTATGTATCTGAAAAATATAATTAATTGTATATTCATTTATTACTGATTAGATATAGTTATGCCCCAAGAAACTTTTTAGTCTCAGCCTCTGCAAGCACGGCACAGTTCAAAGTCCACTCCCCAAAAAAACGACATGCTTCAACTTGCATTACTTTAACTCAAATTTCACAATACTTCCAATGGATCTTTATTATCAGTCATTGCTGAAAGAAAGAGTAAAGAGGGAGACTTGTAACGCGGTTTCTTACAGATAATATTGAGGGACAATGAGACCATACCCAAGTGATCACATGTTGAACTGGTCTTACTCTCACAGTGGTCTTTGTTGGGTCCTCAATTCAAGAGTTTTGTCCTTTATCCTTGTATCCAGAATCACACAAATCTCTATGATTTTGACGGTCACCATCTCAAATTCCTCCAATATCAAATTTCTATAACTATATGTGTCGATATCTGAAAGAAAATGCATCCCTTTTCTGGCTATAGGATTGTTTTCGATTAATTATATGAATAGAAATCTTACATGACAAGAGATATTTGCATCTCTAAATGCCACAAAAAAGGTAGGCCTTACAAAACTTTTTTTTTTTTTTTTTTTAAGGTAATGAAGTTATCTGTTTTTCTTTCAATTTGTAAAGCTAAAATAAGGTCATTTGTTCCCACGATTGCATTCGTTACGGTTAGTGTCGGTGGTCATTACTATTATTTTTTCAAAAGCCAAATATTTATCTAATCATATTTTTATATTTTTCTTCTAAATTAATGTTTTATTTTGGATAAAGTCTGGCACACTTTTGGGAATAAAGCAAAAGTTAAGGAATAATCGACAGAATCTCACATGTGAGTTTTTGTCAGATAGTGAAATTTATATATAATGTGTAACTTATTTACTCTTTACCCTTCTTCATATCAAATATTAAATAATAAATTTTTTTTTCCCGACTTTAATTATATCAGTCCCCCATCAAAGTTAGCAACTTGAGTTCAAAAGATTCCTTCTTAATTGGAAATTGAGAAATCCACATCACATAGTAGTATATACGGACCGGTATTGGGATCCCGTGTGCTATAGAGAGAAATCCCGAGAGGCAAAATAGTATTTGGGATCCCGTGTGCTGTAGAGAGAAATCGCAGGAGGCAAAATAGTATTTACCTTTTTGGGTGTAAGTCTTATCTCACACTTGTCTCCACAGCACACGGCAAACACACGGGATCCCAACACATAAGATCCCAGTTGAATATATACAAGGTATCTTCATATAATTAATTAAAATTTTTTTTAATTATTTTTTTTAATGAAATAATCCATGCAATTTACGTTCCCAAAGTGACTATTAAAGTTTAATCTTCTACCCCCTTTGATCCAAAAATTTGATTCTGTTGCTCCTCTCTCATGGCCTCTTCCCTCCTAAAAGCAGTTCTACTACTCCTGTTTTCAGTTTTCTTCACCAGATCATGGGCTCTTAACTCTTCCTCAATTTCAGCTGCTTCGTTAGAAACTCATTTGTCCTCTATAAGATCCATATGCAAAACAACACCATACCCGGATGCTTGTTTTGATTCATTGAAGCTCTCCATCTCCATAACCATCAATCCTAACATCATAGGCTATGTCCTCCAATCCCTCCAGACTGCGATATCTGAAGCCCAAAAGCTTTCAAATCTCCTCTTCAAAACTGGGAACTCGAACATCATCGAAAAACAGAGAGGTGCCATCCAAGATTGCAAGGAGCTTCACCAAATCACCATGTCTTCTCTACAAAGATCCGTGCCCCGAATCCGTTCAGCGGATTCGCGTAAGATATCGGATGCAAAAGCGTTCCTAAGCGCGGCTCTCACGAACAAGAACACGTGCCTGGAGGGCCTTGATTCAGCTACAGGTCCTTTAAAGCCAGTCCTAGTTAACTCTTGGATCAGTGCTTATAACCATGTCAGTAATTCTTTGTCGATTCTGTCCAAGCCGGGGACTTTAAAAGGCGGTAATAATCGCCGCCGTCGTCTTTTGGGCTTTCCAAAATGGATATCCCGAAAAGATCGTCGGATCTTGCAGAGCTTGGACGAAGAGTACGACCCGAGTGGTGTGTTAACGGTGGCAGCAGATGGGACCGGAAACTTCACAACGATTACCGAAGCTATTAATTTCGCTCCCAATAACAGTTACGATCGGATAATTGTATATGTAAGAGAAGGGATATACAGAGAAAACGTAGAAATCCCAAGCGATAAGCCTAACATTGTTATGTTGGGAGATGGAAGCGACGTCACCGTGATTACAGGTAGCAGAAGCGTGGGTGATGGATGGACTACTTTCAGGTCTGCAACTCTTGGTAAGTTGCTTCAAAATTTAAATTCTCTCTCACTCATTCGGTTAGACTGTATCTGTATAATTTAAACTGGTTTAGATTTAACAAAATTCAGCTGTCGCGGGAGAGGGATTTTTGGCGCGAGACATAACAATTGAGAACACGGCAGGACCCGAGAAACACCAAGCCGTTGCCCTGCGAATTAATGCCGATTTGGCAGCACTATACAAGTGCACCATTAAAGGGTATCAAGATACTCTGTACACACACTCGTTTCGACAGTTTTACAGAGAATGTGACATATTGGGGACCATTGATTTCATTTTTGGAAATGCAGCCGTCGTCTTCCAAGGATGTAACATTACAGCCAGAATGCCCATGCCCGGTCAATTCAACGTCATCACTGCCCAATCTAAAGACAGCCCGTACGAGGTCACCGGGATTTCGATACAGAACTGTTCAATTCTGGCAACGGATGAATTGTATGTAAACTCCAACAATGTGAAGAGCTATCTAGGGAGACCATGGAGAGTGTTTTCTACGACGGTTTACTTGGAGTCGTATATTGATGATTTTATTGACCCGACCGGGTGGACGGAGTGGTCTGGGAATGAAGGTTTGGACACTTTGTATTATGGGGAGTACGATAATAACGGGCCGGGTTCCGGGACTGAAAATCGGGTCAATTGGCTGGGATACCACGTTATGGACTATTACGATGCTTTGAATTTCACGGCCTTCGACTTCATTAACGGTGATGAATGGCTTCAGTCCACTTCATTTCCTTTTGATGAAGGAATTTAATCATGCTTTTTTATGTCATAATAGTAGGAGGACCCGTAATTAACAACTAGGATTTGTTTCGTAATATGCAGGATACGTGATGTGACCAGTGACGACCCCCTTTCATTATCATTGCCTGGTGAGGCATAGCCTTTTATTTTTTGTAATCTGGATTAATGGTGTGACTCGTCACCTACAAAGGACCCCCTGGATTTGGATTGATAGTATTTCAACACAAATAAGTTTGAAGATATGTATTTTTTTTACACCGTCATCAAAAGGAAAATGGATTATCCTCTATTCGAATAAGGATGAGAAAAAGCCCCTTATCATTGTTTCACCCAGTGTTTTAAAAACTGGCTCGGCTTAACCGGTTCAACCGGTATCCAATGTTATAACCGACTCGGTTGTAACCCAGTTGGATCATTACATCATAAAGTTTTTAGTTCCTATTATTATCCTAAGAACTGGTATTCAACGTTATAATTTACACTACTAAAAATATAGGCTATATTGACGCACATTTAGTGGCAATACAAAAAAAAAAAGCTACAAAAGCTGCACTACTGTGGCGGTCAAAAAAAGTGCTGCTAAATAACCATAATTAGTAGCAGTCAAACCATGAACTGCTACTAGTAAGGTTATATAGTAGCGGTTCATGTTGTGACCGCCATTATCTTGCCTGATACAGAAGTGTGAGTAGGGAGAATATAATCCAATAGTGGCCAGCATAGTGTGACCGCTACTATTGAACCCATGATATACAAATTCTCTTATGAGCGGTTTCTCTTCCGTTTTCCTTCCATCTTCTGCACGATTTCCCTTTTCTCAGTTTTGAAAGTAGGTTTAAACCTGCAATCAAACTCCATTTCTACACATCCGTAGACTCCAACGCCTCCCATCACACCCTCACAACAAATCCAAATCAAACCTCAGCACTCTCTGTTTCGTAAACCCAAACCAACCAGAGCCTCGGTCCATTCGAGCCGTCTTCTTCAACCCAAAATCCACGCATCATCATCAAACCCAGAAAGTCTGATCCACCAAACCAACCTTCAGTCACCATCTCCTCTTTCACTCACCCATGTTCGAATCCGCAACCATATTCCAAATAGCCCCCTCACTCTCTCCATCACCATTGCCCTTCAGCTCACCCGTTAACCATCTCCCACTACTAAAAATATAGGCTAGACGCACACTTATATTCATGTGCATGATCTGGATGATGTCAAATGTGAGTTATATGTGAAAACATCATGCATTCTCAGTTTGAAGCTATTCCCTTCCCTTGCCGAAGCTAACCCCTCCCCGTAGAACGGTGAAGCATCTTTGTCTAGTAATTTTCTTCATGCATGCTCAATCTGAAAGTTAGGGCACTCTCATTGAATTCTTCCAAGAAAGAAGACTAAAAGCAAATCATATTTTCACCATTGCTTAGCCGATTGCTTCCTCTCCTTATCTGGTAATTATCTACTTCCTCTGTAATGTTTTCTATTTTAATCTGTAATCAACTATAGCCGTGAAAGAGAGAGAAACTGATGCAGTGCTCTTGGAAGCCATCACCCAAACTCCAACAGATTCTTAATGTGTAATAAAAACAGTAATAGGAGTTTTGTGATGGATGGATTGGTAGTGAGTGTTGTGTAGTTATAAGGTACAAGGAGGGTGAGCTATATCTTAATTGTGAAGTAGTAAAGAGGATCTTGGACTGTTGTCTTTATGCATAAACAGAGTTGATATTCATGACTCTCCATGACATATATTAGGCAGAGAAGCCCAAGGTCTTGGTCCGTTAATTTTAGGCCCTGCTTGGCATTGCTTCCTAGAGAGAGAAGCGCTTGGTAAAATTTGCTTCAAGTGAAAAGATAGCGTTTGATAAATGCCTATTTAATCATGATTCTCATTGTATTAATTTATCGCAAACAAGCCATATTCTCCATCTATAAAATCCTTTCTCCATTTCCCAATTTCACAACCACAAAATTGTATCTCCATGCATACACAGACAATCTAAAAACGGACTAAAATGGGAAACCTGAAACCCAAACGAATCCAACTCAAATTGTAATTTCAGTTCGGTTTGGGTCGGGTTAGGTCGGTTTAATACAATCTTTTTTCAAGTTACATTATATATAAAATATATTATGCTTACATATCATATATAATGTAACATATCATAGATGTAATATATAATTCATACATAGACTATAGTTTGGTCAAAATCGGTTCGAATTAGAACTATATTTGGACTACATGCTAATAGCAAATCAATGGACAAGTATGCCTTGTTTACTGCATGCTAATAGCAAATTACTAATTATTTTACATGCTTCTTGTGAATTATTAGAAATGCATGTATGTACAAGAACCAA